>BQNB010090875.1:0-27029 GCA_026074375.1 Tanacetum coccineum | reverse complement strand
TTAGCTTAGTTCTACTTGCTTGAAACTTTTCAAGTAAAACTTTAATTTTTACATATTAGCTTTCTCATAGTCTATCTTTTCTTTGTGTGTTTGTTTGTAATTTTCATTGACTATTCTATTCTTCATCATGGAGAACGCGAATCCACCACCAACCAACAATCGTCCTATCCTACCAGCCGCGCTGCGCGCACAAGCCAACCAAGAGCTCCATGAGCTACAAAGAATTTCGGCCTTTATTGACTCTCGCTTAGAAAGTATCGAATGATTCCTTAATAACTCCGCCAAACAACCTAATGAGACTAATATGAATGACCTTGAGTCTAATGATGAATCGGTTGACACACCCCTTGTTTCTCCCTTTCCTTATTCTGACAATGACTCGGATGATGGTGAAGTACTTAATGAATTGGTTGAGTGCGAAAATGTTGGAATGCTACGCCGAGAAAAGGCAATCAATAGCTTTGATGAGGATGACTTGGCATTCCAATGTATGATTGGATTTAGGAAGTCTGTCGCTTACTTTGACCCATTCTTACCAATGAACATTATTACACGTAAAGCCTACAACACTATAATGGTAGAAGGATTATAACGTACAAAAAAAACTTAGTTGCTATTGTTAGGGATGTCTACGTGTTTGTAGGCAGTTTTACCTACATCACGGACTTTGTGGTATTAGAGGACATAGGAGAATTTATTCAGATAAATAAGGCTGAAGTTGTAATAGGTAAACCCTTTAGGAAAATCACTAAACTCGAATATGATTACACTAAGGGATTAATGTCTTTCAGTAGGATCTTTGATAGTTACACATTCCAAATGCCACGCACCATACCTAGGTTTAAACATCGGGAACATGTATCATGGAGTAAGATCCCACCTATCCTTGTGCTAAATCAAAGAGATCTAACTAGCGGGATTAAGAATGCTTATGAAAAGAATAAATTCATGTACAAAATTGCTTAAACCTAGGTCTCGAATACCAAGTGGATGAAAGTATGAAAGAATGGCTCATTCGGTGACACGTGAGCATTCATGAAGTCACGTAAGAACGTGTGACTTTGAGTCTAGCTACAAGACTCGTAAATAAAGAAAAGCGCTTCTTGGGAGGCAACCCAATTTTATTTTTCCCGCATATTAGGAGTGTCGTGTGTTTTATTCTTTTCATCTTATTCTATCATGTTCGAATTCTATCTTGTAATCATGCTTTGTTTTGTTTTTAACCTCGTCTTAATTTCAATCAAAGGTATTTTGCAAATAATAAGTGTAAGAGAATTTATCCGGTTTTTAGAACCAAGTTCAAGCATGTTAAATAATTTGTCTAGATTAATTCGCGTCAGTTTCGAGTCATATAAGTAAATTGTCAAATCTCAGGTTTTATGCAGCTATTTGTACAGGAATTAACTTATGAAATCAAATGCAGGAAATTTTTTTATCAAAAACAAAAATTTCGTTTTCACATAACGTGGAGACAGCGTCACGATTTACACGCGACGCCGTCACCACGACACCTGTGACGGGGTCAGGATTCTCCTGACGGCGTCAAACGCCCAGGTCTAGAAAACTTAAAGTTTTTAATTATTTTTGAAAATAAAACTTTCATAACATTTAAAATATGTACTCTTCTGTTATAAACCTGCAAAACCAATGAGTTTGACAATTCTCTCATCCTATCTTTACTGCTTTATCGAGTCAAACCCTGAATTCATATTGTATATTTAGATATCATACATTTTATGCTTGGTGTAGTTGTCTTTGTCTTTGATTACATGTTATATTTGATGAGATTAAGCTTGAAAGTTCTTAGAAAGTTTTCATTGGACAATTCTTGGATGACGATTTAACCAGTTATTGCATGTTTCTTCTTTATTATTGAGCAAACCAGGGGAGTACTAGTTTTTTTTCCTTGTTTTCTTTTCCATTTATTTGTTTTTGCGGGTACCTTCATAGAACATTGAGGACAATGTTCAACTTAAGTGTAGGGGGTAAATAAGCCTTAGAAACTATTCTTTCATTTGCCATTTGCTTTGTCCTTAAAATGATGGGTAATATATCGAAACATAGCATAAGAGGTTATTTTGACACAAATTTAATTTTTTTTATGACACATACCGACGAAGACCAAGTATTAATAGCGTCTCATGGATAGAAATTTTTATTACTAGCACAAAAACCCTCAAATTCCACCCCCAAAATGTGAGGTTCGCCCTTAGCTTGTTCGAGTTAAGGAGTAAGTAATCATGTGTGTCTATTTCGTCGTTACGGATGTGTATGCGTGGTTTTGTCGCCTTTTCTGGAACATTGGTATCCGTTACTTTAGGATTATGAGAGTGTACCGGTAGTATATTAAATTCTAAAACTTGTTTTTTTGATGCATCCCGAGATCGCATAATAAGTGTTAGGATTTGCTTGATAAGAGACATTAGGATTAACCCATGTTTTAAACCTGTAATTGTTATGATGGTCACACCGATCATATAACTATCCTACACCCTTGCCATGCACTTATTTTTAGTGCAGGATACCCCTAGTACAAACCTCCGAGCCTATCCTTTTTCACGGTTCTTGTAATTTTTTAGTTAAGCCAGACTATTAATGAAGGACATTGTCACCCTTAAACCAATCGTTACACCCAAATCGTCTTAGCCCACCTTGTATGTACTTATTTTTAGTACATTATTGTTTTACCCCAAGTTAATTATTTGAGTACATGGTTGCTAAGTCCTTATCCTTGTAAATACTATTTTAGGACGATTGAGATTCATGGTAGTATTTATTTCACGGAAGAATGGGGAAGAAAAGTTAAGTCAATACCCCCGTATATTTGTTAGATGATCTCCATGTTATTTTGATCCACCTCAAATCGGGTCATTAGTTAGATTGTAATTATCGAGCATTTAAAAGCTCAAGTGTAAGGGTACGTGTTAAAAACCCCATGTTATGATGTATCATGTTAATCAAACAAAAAAAATAGAAAAGAAAAAGAAAGAAATTGATGTAGAGTTGTGTAGAGTTTGTATATCTTCGTCTGAGTCTTGGCTTAGCAACCAAACCAACGTATATTCTTGTAAATAATTAGCTAACCCTTCCACTCCAAATTCACCCAAAGCCACCCAAATGTATCCCATCCGTTTCCATTTATTATATGTTATCTTTCACCTACACCCCACAACCCTTAAAAAGACCTCTTAGATAGTAATGAATAATACTTGCGCCTAGTAGTGGCGGTTTGATCCTTTACCAAGCCTATGGTAATTTATATGCTATAACATGTAATGAGTGTTGATTTTCCGTTTCCCCTTATGTTATAATTTGTTATACACCCGAGTGAAAGAGAGAATCCCAAACACTTATGTGATGTGCTAGTATATACTTTTTGTGCTTTTAATTACAAAGTCTAGAATGTTGTGTTGTAAAATACTTTTAAAGAGTAGGTAAAAATGACCCTCATATTGTTATTGTCTAGGTAGAAAAGCCCATTTGCTTGAGGACAAGCAAATCCCAAGTGTAGGGGTATTTGATGAGGTGTCATTTTATACACTTTTTCGGGGTCGTTTAACCCTTATGCCCAAAATAGGTACTTAATCGTTCCTTTTCAGGTATTCAGCATTTGGAAGGCATTTGGAGGAAATACACGTGACTTGGGCTCATTTGGAGAAGAAACAGACAAGACTATGGACATACACCAACATATCTCAAGAATTTCTACTCAACAGCTAGAGACGGCGTCACAGATTACATGTGACGTCGTCACAATTCATACCAAGACGGCGTCACAAGATCTCAAGACGGCATCAGAATGCACGACTCAGCCTATTATCTAGAATATTCTATTCATGACGGCGTTACAATTAAAACGCGACGCCGTCACATCGATTTTCCTATATATACAAATCTTTTTTTAGGGTTTTAAGTGTGTAACTTTAGAGTAAAAGAAAGGGACGAACCCTAGTTTGTTTCAGCTGTTAGGGACGATTTTAGGGACTCAAAACCCTATTGTACTTCCTTCAATTCATATTTTAATCAAGTAAGACTATCTTAATCATTCAATATGTCTTGTTGTGTGATTCTTATCTGTTCTTACTTTATCTTTAACATGCTTGGCTAAACCATCTATTGTGTTTATATATGATTGTATGAGACCTAAGATATAGATCTTAGTGGTGTTGCTTCTTGTGATGAATATGCATGTTAGGTCTTAGAAAACCAGCTTTTGTCTGTATCGCTGTTGATATGTCTAGGAAAACATGATTATGTAGAAAGGATACCATCGGGTAACAGTCTTTATACTACCTTGCCCCTTATATAGTTGATCCACTCTTAATATATTTCAAATGCATTTAATATACTCTTAGGGGCCTTGTAATAGTCTTCATACTACCTTACTTGTGCGTTGCCTTAACGGAATATTAAATAGATGGCAGGTTCGTGTAATTTGTTCATGACTTAGGAAATAATTATATAGATCATCACAAGTGTGACAAAGCAACAACACTAGAAGAAGTAATATATGGAGTAATACATGATTAAATAAACACAATCTTTTAATATTGTTATCACCAGTAGCTTAGTTTATTATTTAGTTTAATAGCTAAAACCAACCAACCTCTCAAACATATGATTTACTGCTTTCATAAAAATATAAAAACATAAAAAGAATCTTCCCTCAACCCTTAGAATTCTGTTAGACCGTGATCAAGCCTTACCAACCTATTCCCTTAGAGAACGATAACAACCCCCGAGTCTTGCCTATACTACACTACAACGATTAGGTACACTGCCTAGGGACTTGTAAAACTTCTTGTAGAAGTCCCTTATGACAACCGCAACAAAGTTCTTGTTCTTAATCAATATGTACTTATTAGGAAAATATTGTAAGTAGTTTCGTATATCGTTCCGTGGGGGAAGATTGTTAGGATTTCATTTTACGTGACGACATTTACGGAATTACCATAGTTTATAATAGCACCACATGCAGGGACTAGAATAGACATTCTTGTAAACTTAGTATTCGCGTGGGCTATAAATACCCCTCTATGGCTCCTATAGAGGGGTTGAGGCTTTTGTAGCATTTCACTTTCCATTCTATTTCACATCTTTTGTTTCTCTTTCTACTCTCTCTCTCTCTAAACATGACTATCATGTGGTTTGAGTTTCTAAGACCACCGGATCATAGATTCTTTGATTCTTTCAATGCTGATGCTAGTTTTCAAACAGATAAGGATGATACCAAATCATATACGGGATACGTGTTCGTACTTAATGGTGGAGCCGTAGACTTGAAGAGTGCCAAGCAAAGCACTACTGCTATGTCTTCTACAGAAGCCGAGTACATTGTTGTTACTGAAGCATCAATGGAAGCCGTCTGGATGGGGAAATTTATTGATGGACTTGGAGGTGTTGTACCATCGAATAAAAGACCCATGGAGATGCTATCTGACAATGAGCCTTCAATAGCGATCGCCAATGATCCTGGAATTTTGAAAGGAGCCAGACATTTTTAGAGGAAATATCACTATATTCGTGAAGTAATTCAAGAACGTGAGATTGTCCTTAAGAAAGTTCACACATATGACAACGTAGTTGATCCGTTTACAAACACTAATGTCGTTCAATAAGCATTATGAACATGCTATGGTGATTGGAATTATTCCTGCTAGTAGTCTTATGTAAATCTATGATGTATTAGTTAGTATTTGGATAATGGGATGTTAAACAATTATTATTTTAATAAATGAATTAATTTACGTGGTATATTGTTTTCATTTCATAATAATTGTGTCATATATTTGCATGTTTATATCCATGAATGACTTGTAGCATTCTAAAGCTATGTCCATTACTAGTTAACAATATGGGAGTATTGTTAAGATAAGGTAAATGTGAGTGTTTGGTTGTATTCTAGAGAATATGTAAAGATGATTCTGCCAACTTCACATGTTATTCAATGTGGTTGAATATTGGATACCCCACCTATGTTAATCACTTTATAGATCGGCGTCGTTTGGTGAATTACACATATGGTGAAAGTCATGTTTATCCTTAGACTTGAGATGCAAGCGGGTTTTGCATGTATGGATAGCATTTCTTGATTATAGTCTACCACTATACTGTTAAAAGGTTGTCATAAGGGCTATTTTTAGAAATGTTTTGAAGTACATGACGGACACTTGTAGTCAATGTTAATACAAATAATCCCATAAAATATGCTTATTTCTATCTTACGACCTTCCTAGTTTTATTGATGACAAAACATAAAGAAACATCATGTTAAAACCATCTCTAAAAACATAAGCTTTTAGAAAATCACAAAATGTCATAAAAAATGTGTATGCATTATTTTATGTAAACCTAAACTATACACAAAATGCTTTCTAACTTCTCTATTATTTACATCATTCATCACCTAATCAAATGCAGCAAATCCAAGGATAATCTTACAAGATTTCACATGATCTCTCAATATTTTGCAAATCAAAATTCAGATTTGGTTACTGTAGGCCGGTTCCATTAATTTTGGCTGCCGGTTCAATTCATCAACAGAACCGGTAGAACCGGGCTACAGTACTTTTCTTGGCTATAAATACCAAGCCATTTCTTATGTTTTCACACATCTTCTCAATTGAAAATACTATCTAATCATCTGATCTTTCTCTCTACTTTTGCATAGTTTCCTTTAGCATTTTATAGGTAATTTACTTCAAAGAAGAAAATTGCCAAACACCTATTCGAGACGATCAAGTTTCAAGCATCTTGTTTCGCATTTCCATAACATCACCAAGATCACATTACTAAGTCTTGAACATCATATTATAGTTGTTAGTTACATTTATCATTGTAAATCAAGTGTAGTAGTGTTGGTGTGATTCTACCGTGTGAAGATCCGGTATTTAGCTTTGTACCAAAAAAGAGGTATAAGCAACGTTGTAAGGCTTCTTCGCCAATTGAAAGGAGTACGGTGACTAGTGTTTAACTCTCGAGTAGGTAACTCAGGGAGTGGAGTAGGGCAAGGAATGTGTCCTTGTAGCCGAACCACTATAAATACTTGTGTCTTGGTTATCTCTTTCTAACTCTTCATTTATTTGCTTTCATAGTTCTTACGTCATATACCAATACCAATATCACAATCATTTCATGTATAGTTTCAAACAATTTTTTTAAAAAGGCAACAATTAATTAAGAAAACTATTCACCCCCCCTCTTTTAGTTTTCTACAATTGGTATCAAAAGCAAGGTTGATAAAGTTTTAAAATAAATTATATTTTGATCTTTAAACGATTATGGATTTGGAAAACTACAAGGAGGGTCAATCTATGCAACGACCACCTCTTTTTGAGGCTAATTGTTTTATATATTGGAAAAACCATTTTGAAACCTATGTGAAATCTAAGGATATTGATCTCTGGTATATTATAGTTCATGGTAACTACAAACCTACCATTAAGGATAAAGATGGTAATGATGTAGTCATCACTTATGATAAACTTGATGAAAACCAAAAGAAAATGATTTCTAAAAATGATGAAGCAAAAATGTTCTTATACAACGCTTTACCTAAAAAGGAATACGAAAGAATTTTCATGTGTAATACGGCACAAGATATTTGGAATTCACTAATAATTACTCATCAAGGTAACAAACAAGTTAAGGATAATAAAATGGAGCTTTTCGTTCAAAAATATAAAGAATTCACTATTTCAGATGATGAATTTATAGATTGTGCCTTTTCTAGATTCAATACTATTATTACTTCTCTTAAAGCACTTGATGAATCTTTTTCAAGTCGTAATCATGTTAGGAAATTCTTAAGGGCTCTCCCTACCAAGTGGCGTCCAAAGGTGACGGCAATAGAAGAATCCAAGGACTTGTCAACACTATCTCTTGACGAACTCATCGGAAATCTCAAAGTGTATGAGGTAGTACTTGAGAAGGACTTGGAGGTCTTAAAGAACAAGAAAGAAAAATACAAATCTCTCGCTCTAAAAGCAAGACAAGTCTTAAGTGAAGATGATGCATCTTCCTCGGATAGCAATGATGAGGAATATGCAATGGCGGTAAGGGACTTCAAAAAGTTCTTTAGAAGAAGAGGCAAGTTCGTCCAACAACCCTATGACGACAAAAGAACATCCGAAAGACAAAAGAAGATAAGAAGGAAAAGGAGGACCGAAGATGTTTCAAGTGTGGTGATCCAAATCACTTCATTAGTGATTGTCCCAAACACTCCTTTGGTGATCAAAAAACATTTGTTGTCGGGTGTTGGAGCGACAGTGTAGATGACTTCAAGAAGGAAGAGATATGTCTCATGGCCCAATCAAATGAGGTACAATCTAACACTCCTTACTATAGTAGTTTATCCTTAGATAATGAGTCAAGGCAAGATGAGTATGACAAACTTTGCAAAATTTGTCTTAGAATTATTAACAAAAACAAACACTTAAAAGCTAAAAATGAATCATTAAAAAGAGATGTTTGTGAACTTAAGTCTAAAGTAGAACCACTGGAAAGAAACAAGGAAATAAGTCATGAATGTGAGTCGTGTGACAAACTTGTAATTGAAATAAGCTCACTAAAACTAAAACTAGCTAGTTTTGAAAATAGTAGTTCATCTTTGCGGAAAATGGTCGAAATGCAAAAACCATCAAAAGATAAATATGGATTAGGATACACAGAGGATATACCTTCTACTAGCACTAATAAAATCAAAATTTTGGGTCCTCAAATTGACAAAATGCTCTCTGTAGAACCGGCGACGCCGGTTCCCTCTGCAACAGAACCGGCTTGTTCTGACGAACAGAACCGGCTGTCTGCAGCAGATACAGAAAATGCAGAAAAAGCTAAAAACCTAGGAAGTAACATTGTAAAGAAAAATGACTCGGTATTAATAACTAGAAAGCCTACTCTAAGCCTACCTAAGAGTAACAAACAACCACCTATTTTAAAACTTGGTCAAGGCCATGGAAAAAGTAGGATCCAAACGCCCCATAAAACAGCCCATGGGAGACCAAATGTCTTATATCCTAAAAGCAACTATCATCAAGTCAGTTGGAACTATGGAACACAACAAGAACAACAGTTCCAACCACCTATGTATAATCAATGGGGTCCTTATCCTCCATTTCCATATATGGGTCAACCAAATGGTATGCATAACACTAACAGACCCATGAGATATTGGGGACCAAATGCTTGAGTTGTTTAATGATTCTAGGTACGTCTAAAAGTCAATCTTGAACCGGATGAATGGATCAAAGATAGTGGTTGCACAAAACACATGACGGGCAACAAAGATCTCTTCTCATCCTACAAGGCCATAGACGGAGGTAATGTAGTATTTGGTGGTAACACCAAAAGCAAGATCATCGGGAAAGGTACAATTTCTCATAACTCGCTCACTATTCATAATGTTAGCCACGTAGAAAATCTTAGTTTTAACCTTCTTAGTATAGGTCAAATATGCGATAAAAAATGCAAAGTATTATTTAGTGAAACCGGTAGCGAAATAATTAAAGACGACATAACCATAGGAAAAGGAATTAGGAAAAATGGGCTTTACATAATGAAAATGGGGAACTCACCAAAAGAAACTCTTTGTCTAGCTTCAATAGATGATACTTCGACCTTATGGCATCGAAGATTGGGTCACGCCAATATGCGACTTTTACAATCGCTATCATCTAAAGAACTAGTTAGAAATTTTCCAAAACTAAAATTTGAAAAACATTTTTGTGACGCTTGCAACGTCGGAAAACAAGTACACGAAAGCCATAAGGCCAAAAACATGGTTTCAACTACTAAGTGTCTAGAACTTTTACATATGGACTTGTTTGGTCCGTCGGCCATTCAAAGTTACGGAGGAAACTTCTACACTTTGGTCATAGTCGACGACTATTCAAGGTATACATGGACAAGATTTTTGAAACACAAAAATGAAGCTTTTGATCACTTTGAAATATTGAGCAAAAAGATTCAAATTCAAAAGGGTTCCCCCATTATATCAATACGTACAGATCATAGTCGAGAATTTGATAATGAAATACAATTTAGAAACTTTTGTGATGCTAATGGTATCACTCATAACTTTTTGGCACCCCGTACTCCACAATCAAATAGGGTAGTAGAACGTAAAAATAGAACCTTATAAGAAATGAGTAGAACAATGCTAAATGAACAATCAATTCCTCAAAAGTTTTGGTGTAACGTCGTCGACACCTCGACCTACATTTTAAATAGAATTCTTATTAGACCTTTCATCGGAAAAACTCCTGAGCTTTTTAAAAGTAAAAAGCCCTCCTTAGAACATTTTAAAGTTTTTGGTAGTAAATGTTTTATTCTTAATACCAAAGATTATCTAACAAAATTCGACCCTAAATCAACCGAATGTGTATTTCTAGGATACTCTCCTAATAGTAAAGCTTACGTAATTCTAAATAAAGAAACCATGAGAGTAGAAGAATCTCTCAATGTAAAATTTGATGAAAGCCCTCCTCCTAAATCATCACCTTTAGTAGATGATGACATTCTTGAAAATGATGTCATAGAAAATCAAGATAAAGACCTAGAAAGCAAAGAAAATGAACCATTAAACAAAGAAATCACAAACATCAAACATTCTAAAGATCATCCCTTAGAAACTGTCATAGGATGTCTTAATGAAAGAACTCTAAAATCTCAAGTTCAAAATCAAAGCAACTTCTTTTGTTTCGTTTCCACCGTAGAACCAAAAAATGTTAAAGAAGCCATACAAGACGAAAGTTGGACTATGGCTATGCAAGAAGAACTAAATAAATCTAAATCAAATGATGTATGGAGTCTTGTTCCCCCGCCTAAAAACCAAACCATCATTGGTACAAAATGGGTCTTTAAAACAAACTCGACGAAAACGGTGTTGTTTTTAGAAATAAAGCAAGACTAGTCGCACAAGGGTACAATCAACAAGAAGGAATAGACTTTGATGAAACCTATGCCCCTGTGGCAAGATTAGAATCTATGAGAATCCTTGTTGCGTATGCTTGTGCTCACAACTTTAAGCTTTATCAAATAGATGTCAAAAGTGCTTGATGTGTTTCAAAAGCTTTAAATTTATAATACTAGAAATACCGGATAATTGAGTAAAAGTATAACCCACGTATGTAGTATAATTTTTAAGGTAAGACCAGGTCGTTCCACGGGATTGGGTATTCTGAGAATAAGTCGATAATATTACGAAAAGAAGATTATCTTATAGACTGTCACGGATCTAAAGATAATGATTAAATTCAAGATAAAAAGGACATGTTTGGTTAAGGACCAAGAAACATTATGGATAAACTTAAGGAGGTGAATGATTCACGAATTAAATTATAATCGATTTAAGAATGTTTAATTATTTAGAAAGATTATCTATTGTTCATAATAAAAAACCTTTTCGGCCTTTATCTTTTATTATGAAAAATGCTTTAAGTGCGATTCGTGTCTGATAATGAGTAGTGTAAGCTTGCTAAGCCAAGTTCGTTAGACATGTGGTTTAGTATTAAACCCTTTTGTACTTGGGTTAATGTTCGTTTACTTAGCCAATCCTCACAAGGCTAAGGTCTAGTTGTCATAGACAAACAACATGGAAATCAATCACTTAATCGGAGTCTTTCGACCTATATCCGGGATAAATGGTGATCAAACAAAGATTAAAGAATCCAAGTCCAAAAACATCAAGCTTATATTATTCATATCAAAGGTTCATTCAAAAGTCAAGTTTGATCCATAATATTCATATAGCACTTAACCAAACATGTTAATCTACTCAACAATCATAATTACAACACATAGAATAACCATAATAAATCCAACATTCATATTATCAAGGTATAAAAACATGTTTTTACCAAATTTCAAGAGTAGAGATTCCAATTCTTACAATGCCTTTTAGGAACAAGACAATAATTTGACTATGGTAACACTAGCAACTTCAATCTCTTGGAACTTCCTTCCTTCTCTACTCGAAAAATGATGAAGGTGGTGGTTAACCTTCAAAAACTTCTTGGAAACTTCTAAAACAACTTGGAAATGATTTCCAAGTGAGAAATGGATGATTGAGTGAATAATGGGATCCCCCACCCCTCAAATTCGTGCTCTATTTATACTAGAGGATTGGGTATCAGTTGTGGAAAAAGGAATTTGGAAAGTTCAATCATTTATATCAATCATAATCATTTCCTTGTAACTGCAGGAGAAGTGCGCCGCACTTGGTAAATTGTGCGCCGCACTTGGTGATTAATTAAGTCGCATTCAATTCGTGTGGAAGTGCGCCGCACAAAATACATTGTGCGCCGCACTTTGGCTATAATCATTAACTCCTCTTTTAATTTTTCTTCTAGATCCTTCTTGTAATGACTGTTAGTGCATTTAACTGGATTTCTTTGCATCGTTGGTCATTTTTCTTCATTCTTGGTCCTGATATGAATATTACACAATAGACAAGCAAACTTTGCAATATTTCATGTGTTAACGTATATATTTAATGTATTTTCTAGAGATATTTTATGTATATTTGGAGCGTTATCAAATCCCCACATACTTAGCTTATTGTTTGCCCTCAAGCAATCAAAGCGAAAGAATTTCGTTTGGTAAAACAAATTTATGATCACAAGCATAGATAACGCGACAAAGCAACTCACGAATTTTTCATAGATAAGTTCTCTTTCACACTCGCTCGATTTTTTTAAAAATGATAGTAAACGGAAGTCGCTCATACGCACAGTCCTGAAATGTTCAGATTACCATAGTAAGCACCAAACATAAACGTTAAAAGAGGTAATTTTATTTAGTGATAATATTTATTATTTGTAAAAAAAGGTTTATAAATAAATCATGATCCACTTTATCCGCAATGCGATCAACTATTCCTTCACACTTTTTTTAACCATAATAACTTTACTTGGGGAAAACTTGCTTTCCCTCCCATCCTTAGGATAAGCACACTTCTTTGCATATATCATAGCAACATTTAAGCATTTCATTTCAGACGGATAAAATTTCAGATAATTTAGTTAAAAATCTTTTTGAACAAAATTATTGGTTACTTATATTTATATTTTTATCACCTCTTAATTAGTAAAATGTTTATAACACGCGAACGTGTTCTTACTGCGGTCTCATTAAGATTTCAAGCACAAGTTCTAGAATTAACAAATCACCGGCACACTCATATAATTTAAATCGATAACAATGCTCCAGAAAAGGCGACAAAACTACAAATACACAGCCGTAACGACGGATGAGACACTTGCAATTGCTCACTCCTTAACTCGAGAAAGCTAAAGATAAAATCATCTTAGGTATCAAAAATGGATACCTGAATCCTTAAATTCTAATCCTCACAATTTCTGGGTAATATAAATATGTTAGTAATGTTATCAATCCCGAGTCGGATTGCTTGTATGTGATCATAAAATGTTTGTTTTAAAAACTTTATATATATTTATTTATTTTTAGAACTTTTCCAGTTTACTCACCCCTCATACTTAATATGAGCATTGTCCTCAATGTGAAAATATTATAGAGAAAAGATAAAATGGGAAAGTGAAATATACTTTTCAATTGTGACTTGTACTCTGAATCTTTTCTTTGCGCCAATTCGTCTTGCGCCTTCTCTTTCTTTTCCTGTTCCAATTATAGACATTGCATAGCACACAAATAGTAATAATATTCCTAATAGATTAATAATATAAGGTATGATAAAATTGTTTTAAATGCCAACAAAGGCATTTTACACACCATAATAATAATAATAATGTTTAGAGAAATTATTTTTGAAACACATGTGACCAAAACATGTGGTCACGTAACCAACTCGTGTCATCTCGACACTACTCATCATCATTATGTTGCTGATGTGGCTGGTACTGTGGTGGCGGAGGTGGGTACTGCTGATAGTACTGGTCATACTGTGGCTGAGCGTAACCAGGTGGGTTGTAGGCTCCCTGCAGTGGAACACTATAAACCCCAGCCATATGCTCAAACACTCCATGATATCTATCCCAGTGGTATGACTGCCTATACTTCATCCGCTCTATCGCATCCTGACGTATCTCCATACGACCCATCCTATCATATAAATCCTGCATAGATGCTCTCGGAGGTCTAGGGATACCAACTCTAGGCACACCCGGCTGTGGGTCTTCGGGAATAAGTTTGCCATCAGAATCGATCAAATCTCTAAGCGTAGTTGTATCCAAATCCCTACAATAAATTAGAGCACTCAGACTCCTCACCACATCCTCAGTTAACACCCTGCATTTCCTAGCAAGCTTTGAAATAAACTGTCTACAGCAAATTTGACTCTCTTTCTGAGTCCCAGCTCCTTTCTTTTTCATCCATTTTGCAATCACCCAAGCTACATTTGCACATCCATTTTGGTGCCTAGCATCAAACATACTCAGAAGCCACAAATTATTCTTTTGTACCTTGTCATACCCAGTCGTCCTTTGACATAAACTGTAAGTGATCATTTTGTGGATCACTCTCAAAATTAGGTTCCTAATAGTAGAAGTGTGACTCCTAGACAAACTAAGGTTTTCCTCTCGACTAATGCTCAACCAATAATCTGTAGCATTAAAATTATCATCGCTACGTAATCCTCCTTCAAAGTAAACATTAAAACCATCCTCCACTAGCTCAATTGCTTGGTATAATCCCAATTTACGAGCAAACTCTAACAAAGTCAAACTGTGGGCACGTCCACCAAGTTTAAACCTGATGATGGCCAATCTAGTGTTGTACCTAGACTTAGCATCTCGGGTGCATCCTTCCCATAGCAAAAACTCATGGTGAACTTGTGGAAGTAATAACTCTTCTATGGTTTCATTTCTTAAGCGTTTGGATTATGACGATCTGGCTTCTCTGTCGTGTGTTCCTGAAGTCTGCACATAAAAAACAATCAACAATAAAGTTATGGTTATGTTAGAAATGATTTAGCACGATTAGTGAGTGTTTTGATGGTTTTTAAAATAATCTGTTACTCTTTGAGGTGTAATGTGCGGCGCACTTCCCTGAAGTGCGGCGTACTTCCTGGGAATAATAAGAAAAGTGCGGCGGTTTTGGTGAAAAACCGGCGTACTTTCTGGGCTGAAAAAGGATAATTACGAATTTTATGATTTTTCAATAATTAATTTTAAATATAAATTCATAATATGAACAGTGCACTTTCAGATTTAATCAATATCAAGCATGCATGGGTTAAATGATTCCTAAATATATAATTCTAAGGGCTAAATGTTCATACGAAATATGGATTGAGGATTTACTAATCTAATTATACACAACCCTAATAATCAAGAATTAAACGAATTAATAATAAATAAGTTTAAGGAATGAAATCAACATACCCTAGGCATGATTACAAGGTTGATGGATTGATTTTTTGAAGACTTTTCTTTGTTTTTGATAGAAACCCGGCGGTTTTGTGTTTGAGTGTGTGAGTAAGGTTTTTATAATAAGTTTAAGTCGTGTTTGGGAAGTTTTATTTGTGAATTCCGTTCAAAAGTGCGACGTACTTTATATTATATGATATTCGAAAAGGCTTTCATCGGGTTCCTGCTGGAAGTTGTTTATTTCCTCCATTTTCTTTGCAGTACGGGCAGGTGGACAATATTTATTTAAAAACTTGGTTTTGAGAACTTCCCAGGTTGTAATCGAGCCTTATGGTTGGTTCCTTAGCCATCTGCTTGCGGCTCCAGTAAGAGATACAGGGAAGGCTCGTAGCATGATTTGATCTTGAGTTACTTTTGGGATGTGAAATAAGTCAACAATCTCGAGAACCTTTTCGATGTGCTCGTTTGCATCTTCTTGTTCCGAGCCACTGAAAGTGTTGTCACGAAGTTCTTTAAGAAATTGCCCCTTTAATTCGAAAGGGGTGTCTTGGTTGATTGTGGGCCTAGTGACGCCCGACCCGTAATCCTCTCGGGTTTTGCTCATGTATTGTTCCATTGTTTCAGCCATTATTTCTGTAACTTCTTCTTCTATATGCTATTCAATTTCAGAAAGTTGATCGTCCTCCAGTGGATTTAATTCCACGAGGCTTGGGTTATCGAAAAGCTTCCTTCTTGAGCGGAGTACTCGTTCAGGGTTTTCGAGAGGTGAGAGTAGTTCTTTAGTAGAGCTTCGTGTCATGCACCACCTGAAACAGAGAATTAATCAGTAGGATATGCTCTTACGAGAAGGAATACATAAATTTAAACACGAAAATCAATTCTTAGTTCTGTATACTGTATCAGATGACCGATACGCCGTATTCTATTGATTAGTAATACGCCGTATAAGTCTATTGAATAGCAGTACGTCGTATCGAGTTCACTGAATACGACATATGTTTAGAAGAACAAATACGCCGTTTAGACAGTAAAAACAACACGCTGTCCTGAGTAGAAAGTTAAATACACCATATCCAACATGGTGGATATGCCGTATCAAGTGATCACTCAGAACAGAATACTATATAAAACACAATTAAATGCAATAAATTAAAGCACATAATTAAACTAAACAATTAGCACACAATCCAACTTTCTTATCCAGTACAGCGTATTCACTCAAAAGATTAATACGGCGTATTCAGATCCATTGAATACGGCGTATTGATCATCTGATACAGAATTAGAATATGAGATTTTGTATTTGATTTCCGTGCTTAATTTTTCTATCTATCTTCAGAGCAAATCCTGCTGATATTTTTACCTTTGTAACAGATCGTACTTATCAGAGCTAGTCGATTGAAGAATGGCAGATAAAGAAAAGAAATCAACTATGAAAGGATTTGCGACTAATGACCAAGCAGATTACTATTCAGGGATTACAAGCATTACGGTTAATGGAAATAATGCTTATGAGCTAAAAGGAAAATTCCTTGATGATTTGCACAATAACGCCTTTAGTGGTACTAATGAGGAAGACGCGGTCGAGCATATCGAATACTTTCTAAAAATTGTTGACCCAATTGATTTACCAAATGTAAATCAAGATAAACTTGAAATTGTTGTTTTCCCAATCTCATTGGTTGGAAATGCATTGAGATGGTTTGATGAAATTAAAGGATCAATTACTAGTTGGATCGATTTGACTGCTAAATTTTTTGGAAAATACTACCTGCCTTTCCGCACTAGCAAAATTAACACCCCTATAATTAAGTGGGACCCTACTAATCCAGAGTTCGAAAATTGGTTGGCCTCAAAGTTTATGAATTATATGACGATGGATATATTCACTAAATGAGCGTTGTGGGATTACTGGAAATTAGGAAGCGATGAAGTTGAGCCAACAAATGAAAAGACTTTCAATCTTGAAGACACTAATCAGGATTATGAACAAGAAACCGGTGAAATTTTTAGGATTGAAACAAACTTGTTCGGTTATGAAACACCGCTGTGCGAAAAATTCAAAGAGTTCAATTACCTACTCAAGATAAACCCGGATGTCCTTACTAATGAAATTGTGGGATTCAAGACTTACGACGAATACAAGGATGATTGGATTTATGAATGGAACAAAAACGTGTCACGGGTACACGAAAAACCATGGACTGACGTTGGAGCATGGAATGAACCCACTCCAGTTGTGCATTGTTGTAAACCCTTTAATTATAAAAATGGATGTTCAGAGTAGCCTACCTGTAGTTGGAGAGAAGATGGATATTGTAATGGAGGAAACTTACCAGGAGCTTACATAGTAGGAAACACACTCCGTTACCAAGATTTAGAATGGTACGATGTTTTGAAGGATAGCAAGCTGAAAGAAGAAGCTTTAAGAAATAAGGCTATTATGGAAGGATTAATCAATAAAGATGTTGAATCGAATGATGAAGGTTGGAAAAGTTAGGACGACTTTGAAAATACCAACGGTGATCGTAATGAATGGGAATATGAGAATGAACATGAAGATGATGAAAGACATGAGTTATGTGGTAATGAAACTCATGAGTTGCCGGTTTGCAGTATAAGCAGATTCGAGATGATTAAGTATTCATTCGGACAAGACGAAGAGTATGTTGCTGTTAAATAAAATGAATATGAAGATTTGACGAGTACAAGCGAAGATGCATGCCGAGCATACCATGAAATCTTTCGCATGATGGACGAAGGATGGATGGTAACAAGAACCGAATAAAGGAAGCTAAAGGAAAAAGTCTAACTTAAAGACTAGCTGAAAGAAAAGTGCTTACCGGGAGACAACCCGGAATGCTATTTATTTTTATCGAGTCTGTCTTCCCAGATATCAATACGGCATATCCGCTCCATACCATACGGCGTATTGAATGTCTGGACGTTATCAATCCTTTTTTATTCACTTTAAACATTATTGTCAGTTCTGTCAATACGACGTATTCATGCACATGATACGGTGTATTCAACAGGCTGACCCGTATTTAGATACTTTTTACAGGTTTTTCGATACGGCGTATTCCAGTATGGATACGGCGTATTGGTTTCCTGTACAATTTATTTAGCTTATTTAATTAACCGTAGATACCCGAGATAGGATTTTGCATGTTTTTCTTATATTTTGTACAGGACCTCGCTGAAAAGAAATCAACAATGTTGGTGAAGTATCTACAATCTGGAAATCTGGAAGTGTTGGTGTCTTGAAACTTCAAGAAGGTTCTTCAACACAAATCTTGCTCATAAACTCAACATGGAGAATCTACCGAGCAAAATATCAGGGGAGTTTCTTGTTCTAATTATTTTAATTCCCGTTTTTAATGTTTTATCTATACAACGAGGATGTTGTATAATTCAAGTAGGGGGATGGGAATTAGAATGTATACTTGTCATATTTTTCACATAAAATGCTTAAATCATGCTTACATTTTTTTTCAAAGCATACTTTTGTGAAATTACTTTTTACATAACCCGCACACAATAACCCTTATTAGATAAATGTGAGGATTTAACCTTATCCGTTTCCAAATGTTTACCCAAATTCTACAAAAATATGAGTGTGCCGGTGATGTTGTAGACTTTAGAACTTGGCTTGGTATATCTATTCGAGATCACAATAATAAGTACTATGGATTTAGATGGAGTAACTTGTTTAAATTGGTAAATTTCTAGGATTACACCAAAAAAGCCTTTATATGTTGTTTTATTAACTAACTATACTGGTTAGTTAAATTCCCGTATAAACCATTTGTTTACTCCCACTATAAGAGTAAGATACCCTTAGAAAAACCAATAGAGCCAATCCTTTAGGAATAACACCAACTGTTTATTTCGTTACACCTTTACACATTAGCCTACCCTGTTAGATTAAGTCCATTTATTAGTTGCTGGTTGCTTAAAGTGTAAAGTATGTATTTCCGGAAGTCTTGTGTCAATTTTCTATCTTTGGTACGGTTGGGAAGAAATTTGCACATTGCAAATGGGAATGTATAAATTAGTCAAAACTCATGTATTTTTACTAGCATCACAGTTATTGGTACGTCCGAAGAATGGAGAATTATCGAAGGAATTACACGGAGTTATTTATGATTGTAAATGGTGAATCACACCAGACACGAGTTTTGTATAAAGTAGTAGATAAAAAAATCTCAAAAAAAAAGGAGGAAAGTTTGAAGATAATCGTTTCGCAAGAGCTTAGACCGAAGAAATTATATGAAGGATCGATTATTCGTTGATACGTCCTATAAGTCAAACCGATGTAAAGATTTTGTATAAAGTGGTAGATATCGCCACTTGTCTTGTAAAAGTTTGTAAAGTATGGGATGATTAGGAAGTTGACCATTACGGGAACGCCAACTTAGGTTGTTGTTTTTTATCTATGATCAAGACGTTTGAAAATAGTTGTGTCTTTATCATAGTAACGGTCGGGAAAAAGTGTTTAGCAACTTGTATTTTAGATTTAATCAATTTGTTTCGTAATTTTTATTTAACAACACTTTATTTCCCTTTCCTGATCATTAACCATGGGTTTTATGCGAATTAGGATGTGTACGAGCATGCATGTCTATTTCGTTGTTACAGTCATGTATGCATGATTCAGCTGCCTTGTTAGTTTATTACTTTGATGGAAAGTTTAGAAAGATCCATATACCCTATTATTATTTCTTCATCTTAACCCGTGGTTTTAACTCGAATGAGGAAGTGATCGAACACACATGTCGCGTAATTTCAATCGTTACGGCCATTATGTGTGCTTAGCTTCCTTGTTGGTGTGGAACTTTTGGTGAAAATGTTGTAGAATATCAAACCCTAAGCCTTATAATAAAAACTCATTTTACCTTTATAAACTTGTTACTCCTTAGCTCTAGTGGTGGAGATGTGTATCCTTGCCAAACCTATGATAAAATACTCGTCATGACTGAGCAATTGATCGAATTAGTTACATGTTACCACATAGATTAGTTGAGTGATTTGAGTGTTTTCATCTTCCTATTTCGCGAGGTGTTTGGTTATGTACTTGTAGTAGATCAAATAAATACTTAGACGGAAAAATCCTTAGGGATACATTTTCATAAACTTCTAAAGGCTATTTGAGCACAATAGGATTCAAGTGGGGGAATATTTGATGACATCAAATAACGTCACTTTTATAGCATCATTTATGCCATGAAAATAACCCATTTTGTATCATTATTGCAAAAAATTGTTACTTAATCGTTTGTATTTAAGAATTGCAGTAATTATGGAGTACTTGGTGAAAGTTAACTAAAAGGCACGCATTCTGGAGCTTAAACAAAGATATTTGAAGATTACTGTTCTGACAACCAATACGCCATATCCATTAAGGAAGATACGGCGTATCTGTGACTACACTTCACTAAATACCACGAAGGAAACAAGATCAATACGCCGTATCCAGAGAATCCTATACGCCGTATTCATGTTATAGAATGTGAAGATTCTGGAAGATATCGAACGTGGTCCCTACTCCAAGAAATCCCCAATACGCCGTATCGAAGCCTTTCGATATGCCGTATCGACCTTTTTCTAGACCTTATAAATAGAAAACTCAAAAACGAGTTTTAAGTGTGCTAAATCATATTTTCGATACCTAAACCATAAAAGTCGATTTTCAGAGGAGAAGAAGAGAGGAAGGTCCATGCAACGTAATAAATATCCAAAGGAGAACAACTTATGTAATCTCCCATATACTCTTGTAATCGTATTAATTTTTGGTATCATTCGTTAACGACGGTTAGTTACCTTGGCTAAATTATTATACTCTTTTATTGATTATGACATTTGAAGAGCATAAACCTTCGGGTTTATCCATTATTATAAAGATCTGAATGTTTGGATTGTTATCTCGAATTGCTTAATTAATCATTGATTGCTTGTTTTAAGTGTATATCAAGTTTATACTTTTGTTTACTGTGCTTTTGTATGCTAGACCTAGGCATTCAACTGGTATCTCTAGTGAAACCAGACCAAGAAATCTAAGAATGCCGAGATAGCTCTCCATATAGAGATTTATACATCTAGACCAATAGGATCACAAATAACGACCTAATCCCTATTGCCTCTTGAGATTGTGAGCTTAGTTGGACCAACAGGTGACCTTGGGATCAACGAGTACTTACTTGAATAATTTGGTTAAAGACTTGGTTAGTGGGACTACTAGTAGAATGAATGCCATTAAGTAGATAATAGGTAAAAGTCATCCTATGAGGCTAGTGTTTAACAAGATCACCATTGCTTAAATCCCTAAGAAATATTATAATCATCAAAATAAGGAGCGCTTTAATGCGGAATGCGTTTTAATTATGACAGAGAATTCTACGGTCAAGGTTTACGGAAGAGTGTACCAGCGCCTTAATCTTAAGAATAATATGCCGCCTCGAGATAAGTAATCATTGCACTAAATAAGCAAACCAACGTTCTGATTGGATTAATAATGGTTAATACAGTTTTCTTATATTTGGCTAGACCGCTATTTTATCTTTTGTTAATTTGCTTGCGTGTGTTTTAGTGTCTTAAGTTTATTTTAGTCACCACAAAACCCGTGTCAGTCTCTCAGGCTGAAAAACCCCCTTATCCGTTAGATTTAGGATTAACATAGGTTTAACATAGAATAGAATTAACTTAGTTTAGATAACCAAAATATTAATAAATTGAAAGATTGTTTCTCGCTCTTAGTGATTGACACCTTACTTACCACGAAACTACCACCGATCAGGTACACTGCCTGTTAAAGTGTTATTTTTGGTTAAGTCGGCAGAATATAAATTTAAAACTTAAAATCATATAATTAACACCACACAACGACACATCAAAGGCCCAGTTACTTGATATAAAAAACCTCCATTCTATTGAACAATGTACTCAGTAGCCTTTTTTTTTTATAGCATCAAAGAGGGTTGTCATAGAAGGAGTAAGTGGTCCAACAATCTTAGCTATCACTTTCTGAACTACCACAATCCTCTTCATCAAGTACTCTCTGATATATTCCAAAAAAGTAATGATGGGTTGATCTCTGCCATCAACTAACTACTTATTGAACACCTCACATATAGGGGTGTTATCGGGTAATCGGGTCTTGTCGGGTCGGGTTGAGTCGGGTTTGGATTTTTAAAAACTCGCCCGCAACCCGACCTGATAAGGATTCAGGTTATCGGGTTCGGGTGGTATTCGGGTCGGGTGTTGTCGGGTCGGGTGATTCGCGTTAATCGGGTTGCCTTTCTTGTTGAGCATTTAGATGAAAATACAGACCAACTTCGACACCCAAGAGTAATGTCCAATCAAACTTAAAGATAAATGAAACAAGTCATATCATAAGGAGAAAAAAGATCACGACAACCATGCAAAAAAATATGCGAGCATGGAAAAAAATTACCTAACATTGGATATTTAGGTCCATTTGATCACACTAAGCAATGAAAGAAAACAAACATTGATAGACTAAGAAATAACTAACCATATCAAATTAAACACAATAGGCAATTTCCAATTATGTGTATATGATGAAAATAAATGACAGTAACATGATATCTTGTCCCAAATTGATACTAATACAAAATTACAAGAAGAAACATATACATTTACAATAATTTTTAACCAAACACGAAACTAAATAGTATACATATTTAGTGCAAAGAAGAATAGGCTTATAAATCTTTAACAAAAATTAATAAATAGCATTTTTGGATCTTATCGGGTTGACTAGATAACCCGATAATATTAATTATCTAACCCGAACCCGACCCGATAACAATGTCGGGTTATCGGGTTCGGGTCAAATCAACCCGACATGATTTTTTAACCCGATTTAACCCGACCCGATAAGCCTTATCTGGTTCGGGTTCAGGTCGGGTCAACCCGACCCTACTGACACCCCTACTCACAAATGTTGTTTAAGAGTAGATCACATTTTACTTTGTCTTTTCAACAAATCACACACTATATAAGCATATGACCAATTATTAATATGGTTTTGTCCATTGTGAGTTACTTAATTACCTGAAAAATAGGCTCTGCTCCATTGTTCTAATGGAATCTTCATCAACCAATCATAAGCATCAGAGTTGTATGACTTGAGCTTAGCCATCTTTTTCTTGAATTCACCAACAAAAGCGGCTTTGGCTGCATTCTCAAGCATCTCCTTGTACACACCTCCTTTAGACTGTGACTTCATATTCTCATGAATATGCCTAACACAGTACCTGTGTTCAGCACTTGGAAACACACTTGCAATGGCTTGTATAAGTCCCCATGGACAGTTAAGGTTAAGGATCGGATTAAAATTGTACATGTTCTTAGTTTACATAAAACACATGACAAATTATACAATAAAATGTATACCTTTTGCCTATCAGAAATGAAAGTGTAGTTGAAGTTGGCTTCTATACCAAGATCCTCTCCAAGTAAGTTCAAAAACCAACACCAAGATGCCTTACTTTCTACTTCAACTATAGCATATGCTACTAGATAAATCCCATTGTTTGAATCAACCTCAACTGCTGTTAGTATTTGATCTGGCCAAGGACCTGACATAAAGCATCCATCTAATCTTAATATTTCTCTGCCACAAGCTCTAAAACCTTGTTTGAGAGCTCCCAAACACACATGCACCCTTCTAAAAGCTCTTGTCAAAGACTCTGGATTTAGTTCTTGTTGTACATCAATCCTAATAGTTGTGCCTGGATTTTGATTAATCAATTCATAGGCATATTCTCTAAGCAGGGAATACTGCTCCCTGGAATTGCCTGTCATTTAGCAGCTGCAATTCTCTTTGCCCTAAAAGCTTTCATCTTTAAGACCCCCACATCAAATTGTTTATGCATCTGATCTTAAACTGTCTTCACAGGAATATCAGGATTAGTAGCAAGTGATTTGATAACATGATCTAAAAGAAACCTAGATGTGCATGCTTTAATATCTCTTGATTGTAAGCAGTTGTGATCTTCAATTAATGTTCTTACCTCCCATCTGCCTTCATTAGTGTATGCAACAAGCATTGTCCAAGGGCATGAGTATTTGTCTTTTTTCTTTGATTTATTAACCTTTTTACCCTTCCCTTGTAGTGTTTTGTCTTTGCCCAAAATATTTTGCTTGCTACTAATGTTGTTCTCTCTAATGACTGGACCACCTTTTGTTTGAGAAAATTCATTTTTGCCCATATCAGTATCAGTAGAAACATAAGGGACCAATATTGGAATTGTGCCTTCACATCTAACTCTCACCCTTTCTTAATCATTTTTTTTACCATTATTAGCTTTATCCTAGTTTCAACTTAATGCATCCTAACTCTTCCTGTCACCTTTTCCTTAGTAGGAAATTGCTGCCCTAAGTAGAAGTAATACTTATTGGGACCCTTATTTTTTTGCTTGCCTATTCTTCTTAATTCCCTAAGTTGAATTCTCCTTTCAGAATCAATTCCATCATCTAAGTCACTGCCAAATGAGTTATAATCAATGATATCTAGATCATGTTCCTGAACCTCAACAACATCTATACTTAAATCATGTTTAGGGTCTGGATTGAAATTAAAATTATTCATACTCACAGGAACATCTTCAAGTATATGCTCATCATCATCAAACACTTCATCATGCTTTGGATCATAATCCAAATCCTCTGAATCACTACCACTAGTATCATTGTCTTCCGTGTCACTCTCTTCTTCTGATTCAGTATCTGTATCCACCTCCACTTCTTTGAACTTTCCAATAGGACCAACCTCTTCTATCTCAAATAGCATCTACAAGTCAAGCACATCATCAACTGTAGAATTGTTACCTACGTGAACTATCATCTGCTTCCCAGTGATCTCCCCCTCAGTAATCTCATCCTTAGTGTTTGCATAGTCACCTCGTATCTCATCAAGATCATCAAAAGGATTAGCACTCTCTACTATAACTGGTCCTTCCACAGAACTAGCAGACTGTATTTTACTCAATTTTTTCATTACTTCACCAATGCTTAATGCCTTAGAGCTAACCTGTTCCTACTCTTTTGTCAAATTCCTATGACACATAGGTGTTAAATTCCTATTCACATTAGGACTACTATCAATTTCTATAGGATCCTTTCTTAAGTGATTATCAACTGCTATTGCAACTCCTTTCTTAGGTGTATCAAAGATACTTGAGTCTACATTACTACTTCCATGTTCAACATACACCAAAATGATCTTATTGTCCTTAACATACTTTGCCATCTCTAACACATTAGCATCAACATTCAAAGGGTGCAGACCATAATCTAAGCCTAATCTTAGTCTTAAAAAATAGTAGCACATTAAGTCTGCTACACCATAACCTAGTTTAACTACTATATCTTTAAGGTTATGTAATCAAAACTATTTAATATCAACAACATTAACTGATTATACCTTTCCATCAACGTAAGACCTGCTAGGTATTGGTGTAAAGCACCCGGCATGGTAGATTTCAAAGGTGACTGACTTAGGGTTACCACCTGCAATTATAATCATGTAACATTAACAACAATTGTACCTTCTCTAAAAAGCAAGAACTTTAAGTAAACACCAAAATGCACTATGTTCTTACCATTTTGTGCAGTTTCATCAGTGTTTGAGCTATCTTTACGTACATTCAAATCAAAACTTAGCTTCACCATGATTAGTCAATGAAGAACAATCTCAAGGATTGCATGTGTGAGAGGGAGGTAAAGAAGAAAGGACGATGTATGTAATAAAATGGTAAGTATAAGTCAAATAGTCAAGCAGTGTATATAAGTTAGGTGATCACATATGCGAACGGACAAAAATACTCCTGATGGATGGGAAAGTTAACGCCCAAATGGATGGAAAAAGGTCAAAGGACCGGTTAACCACAGGGACATCTGGTGTAATTATTGACTTACTAGGATGAGACATGCAATTTGGCCATAACCACAAGGACGAAACATGTAATTAAATCTAATAAGAATTCTAACATAATAAATAAATAACTATTGACATATAATTAATTAAATACTTTCCTTGTGTTTCGATTCCTCAATTTTGGTTGTGGCATAGTTGGGAGTAATTAATTGATAGATACAAACAAACAAGATTAGTTCATGTGGTTTTGATTTTCTCATTCAATGTCATCCTTTCTTTTTTTCACCAAAAATATCTTTTCAGTCACAGTTTCGTTGCAACTGATGCCATTATCGCTAAAGGCCATTATTATTTTTGTTAATTCGCCTCACGTTCATCATACGTGAGAGCAATGTCGTCTTTTACTATGTGACATTTGCAACCAAACCTTGAATGACTTTTTCTTCTTCTTTACTTCTTCTACCCCACTTTCACCCTCTACAATATTGTGTGTGTTGATTTGAAATTGGTTGCAAATCAAATAAATGGAGACTTCTTGGCATATAATGAAAGCATGATTTGGTACCTAGCCAAAGCCAAATAATATATTGCCAACTTTGCTAAATTCAAGAATCAGAATATCCTACGACAACAGAACGCGAAGGTTGATATCCTCAGTAAACTTACTTCGGTTGCGTTCCATCGTTTGACAAAGGAAGTGTTAGTAGAAGTCCTTAGTAAGAGGTCGACCAAAGGAAAGGAAATAAACACTATTCTGGAGGAAGAGGGGGATACCTAGATGA
>BQNB010090874.1:7628-24692 GCA_026074375.1 Tanacetum coccineum | reverse complement strand
ATATAACCTTTGGGGACTTGTTTTGCCAAGTCCCCAAAACTATAACAACACAAGGACCATGGATGCAACAAGGGTTATAACCATGAGGGACCAAAAGTGGCAACTCCCATAAACTTGTGCCCTGTCACCCCCAACCTTTATAAACTTTTTTTCCCGCCCTTTTCAATTCCCAACCAATTCACGGGTTTACCTCCTCTCTTTTACCCTGCAACCCAAACCACCCCATGGACAAACCTTTCCCTCCCCCTCCACTAAACTTTCCCAGCTGTAAGATTGCCAAGTTGGCAATCCCACAACTCCCCAAGCTTATTTCGATGGTTTAGATGATCCGAACAAGCACCAAGATGAATAGAGGGCCAGGATTTCATTGTGTCTACACTCTCACAACAAACACACTACACTTCTTGTGTCTACAAGAAAGCACAAAGGCAAGAAGACAAAAAAAAGAAGAAGACCTAGTCGTTTTTTCCTATATAAATGAATGTAAAGCCATTGTGGCTAGTATGTAGTTTTTGAGTTAGTTTTTACAAGTAGTTTTTATATAGTTCAAGTGTAGTTTTAAGTTAGTTTTTAAAAAGTTTAAAAGTTTTTATTGTACTTGTACTTCGATTTTAATGAAAATTCAGTTAAGTGTGTTCTAAGTTACATTTGTCTTTTTAAAGCTTTTAAGCTCTCAATTTTAAGCCATCTTGATAACCTGTTGTTAGAAAACTTTTAAGGAAAATTCAAAAAAGAGGGAAGCAAAGTTACTGTTCTATTGAAGCTAAGGATGAATAAGCTATTGTGGAAGGCTTATTGGGTATTGGCTTAGTTTAAGCTTAATTATAAGCTGAGGGTAGGAAAGTTAGAGCTTATTAGGACTCCAAATCCTTTTTTGAGCAAAGGATTAAAGGTACAATCCCTTTTAATTTTTGCTTAAAAGTACTGTAGCATAGCTTATTTAGCTTGTTTTTCAGCTTATTACTGTCTTTTTATGCTTATTATTGTCTAATTATGCTAAAGTAGGCCTCTTAGTTACTTTTTCTTCATTTCCATAAAATTTGCTTAAAACTGTCATAATTAGCTTAAACTGCCTAGCTTATTATCTACCTTAAAGTGATTATTTGTTTTGCTTTTTGCTATTTTATTGTTTAAAAATGCTTAAGTAGTATTAGGCTTTTAAAAATTTCAGTTACACTTAGTTTTATTAGGCTTAAAAGTCCTTTTCAAAATATTAAGGGGGTGTTTGGGTTAACGTGGAAAACGGGTCAAAAATGCTTTGTGTATGGGTTGTGGTATTCAAGCTAGTTTTAGCTTAGGTTGTTAAGCCCATTTAAGCTGTTCTTATAAGTTTTTTTTCTTTCAAAATTGTTTTTCAAAGTTTTTTAAACCATCTTAAAAACTGTGGTGTTCAAGAAATGCTACAAGAGCTTATCTCATAAGCTCTTGTGATCTTAAGTTGTAGTGTCAAAAAAGTAAGTGTTTTGTGTGTTGGAAACAAGATGTAACAAGCCTTGGTGTCATTTGACTTATTGATTCAAAACCACCAAGAATTTAAGAGGCAGTTTTTAAAAGCAAAAAGACCCTTTTTCAAGAGTAAAATTCAGCAAGTTAAAATGATTTTTGGAAGCTTAAAATTGGTGCACAAGTCCATTTCATAGTATATTCAATCTGTTTTAGCTTATCTTTTTCATTTGAGCTTATTTGACAACTTTTAAAATGCTGTCAAATAAGCCCCTTGATTTTAGCCTTAATCTCCCCTGGTGCAAAGGGGAGACTTTAAGCTTCATTTTCTTAAGCTTTTAGTGTACTAAAGTCTAATTTTTTGGCTTATTTTGAGAGCCTATAAGCCCTTAGATAAGCCCTTTCAATTTCAGCCATTAGGAAGCTTATTTGATAGCTTAATTTTAAGCTCAAATTAGCCCCTTCACTGTTTTAGCTTAGTGTTAGTGTAGGGATTGCTTATTTTTCATTCTTGGCTTATTCAGCTATTGTCATAAGCTCATTTGATTCCTAGCAGCTTATTTTGATAAAGTAGTTAGTTTTGAGTGCTTATTTCTCATTTTCTTTGCTTATTTAAGTGCCACAGTTAAGCTTTTTAGCCTTAAGCTTAGTTTTAGTTTCTGTCCAACTTAAGCCCTTTTAACAGCTTATTTAGTTTTAGCATTTAGCTTTGTAGAGCTTATCTAGATTAAGATTAAGTCCCTTTTTAGATTAGTTGTCCTAGTTTAGCTTATTTGTCCACCATAAGCCAAATGACTTAGCTAATTTTAGCCTTAAAGCCCTTCTTAAGCAAACTGTCATTTAAAAGCTTATTTTTAAGCTTATTTAGAGCTTTTCAGAAAACTTTGTAGTTGAGAAAGTTGTTAAGCCCCACGAGCTTAACAACTTTGCTTAACAAAGTTTTTCCAAAAAAAAAAGAAAGTAGACAAGGGGTGACCCGGGTGAGCAAGACTCGAACCCGGGTCTCTACCCTCGTACACCTTTCTTTGTACACAACACACACCGCTGCGCCCTTGGGACTTTTCTGTCATAGTCCCAAGGGCTTAGTAACTTATACTCATTTTAGGCTTTTAAGTATATAAGCTGTTACAGCTTATTTGAGGGCTTATTATTAAGCCAGCTTTGTGTTTCTTATTTTTCGTAGGTTTATTAAAGTGTCTAGTATTTTTAGAAAAAATTTCAGAATTTTTCGAAGTAGTTTAGTATTTTTTACAATTTAATTTAGTTAAAAGTTTTAAAAATTCATAAAAAATACAAAAATTATCAAAAAAATATTTTTCTTTTTTAGAAAATTTTATTTTGTCATATAGTTTGTAGGAAAAATATAAAACTTTTCGTAGGGTCATTTTTACAACTTTTCATTTTTTTAAAGAGCGGTCCGGGTGCGGTTTTTTGTGTTGACTCGTTTTTGGGTCAAACGAACTCCGTTTTCGGTCTAGTCTTTTTCATTCTTCGTTATTTGTTCCCTAGAGTAGTTTAGAAGCAAAAATTTCTTCGTAGGGTTAATTTTGAAGATTTTAGGTTTTCCCCCTTTGTTCGGGGCCCGTGCTCTTTCTCTAGCTTAATTTCATAATTTTTAGGATTTTCTTAAACGTTTTAGTTTATTATTGTTTAATTTAGCTTTCCACACTCTCAAATCATTTTTCTCATTCAAACTCCAATCTTTCGACTGTATCGATTCTCCAGTCCAGCCTCGTTGGGGATAAACGACCCGGGAACACTCTATACTACTTCTCGGTTTTATTGATTCTGCTTTTAGACTATTCTTACTATATATATTTTATATTTTATTATATATTATATATATTTTAAGGTGTAGTTTAAACGGATCAATGCACATATGAAGGGGGAGCAATTTTGAAAAATTAAAAATGTCACACCCCGTCAGTGGCGGAATCACGATATGCGACGATGCCGTTCATCGCATAAGATACAAGATCATACACTTTACAATTTACAAGAATAAAACTTGGGTATACATAAATTTTACAAGTTAAGACTTGACAAAATTGAATAATCAAAACCCATCTTGACCCAGTCCCCTTGGGTTACATCTTTGCTCTTCCAATACCATTCATATACCTTTGATTGACACACCTAAAAATGATACTTTGAAAATGTCAACAATAATGTTGGTGAGCTCGTAGGTTTGACCTTAAACCCAAAAACTGTGCCAATATTTCAATACAATGGATAATAGTGCTATATGACACTGAATATATAAGCAAACAATCCATGACATAGCATTCTCGCTAGTCAATCACTATATGTCACTTACGCACCTAAAGGGCCTACCAGCTGGAGCACTAAATTAGGGTAAGACTACACACAAACTTGGTTAGGTGTACCCATCCGCTCTAATAATCACACAAATATTAGGTAGGCGTGCCCATCCGATTCAAACAAACTCACAAATACTAGGTAGGCGTACCTATCCAATCCAATAATCACATAAATACTGGGTAGGCGTACCTATCCGATCCAATAATCATGCATCACATAATATTCACATAGCAGTCATAAGCACATAACTTGTCCCCAAAACAAAACCATATTTCGCACAGATCAATTCAAAACATTTCAAAACACATTTGAGTATCATTTTCCCCAACGGAAAAGACAGTAAAAAAAGGGCTACGAGAACTCACCTCAATAGCAAAATGCAAACAGCACAAATCTCAATCTCAAATCACAAATAATCTCAACGCAAGCGCACAGTAGTACCCGGCCATGACCTAGACATTTGGGACACTTAATTAATGTTTGTACAAAGTTGTCTTATTGTATAAGTGTTCATCTTTACACACACCAAGATTCTCAATACCGTTACAAACCCCCTTTTTCTTATCATCAAACCTTTACTTTTCATCCCAAAACCATTATCTTATAACGAACCCGTTATCTTTTACCAAACCGTTATCTCATTACGAGACTGTTACCAATACCGTTATCTTTACCAAAATCGTTATCTCATATGAAACCGTTACCAAAACCGTTATCTTTTACCAAACCGTTATCTCATTACGAGACTGTTACCAATACCGTTATCTTTACCAAAATCGTTATCTCATATGAAACCGTTACCAAAACCGTTATCTTCACCAAAATCATTAACTTATATTATGGTTGTGTGGTAATTACGCAAAATGACTCAACACTTGGGCTAAGTGTGACATAAATACAATTCACTCAAGACACCTTCAATCGTTAAAACTAAACAGCCAACCAAATACTCCGCGGAAATCAGACGAAAAAGAAATGAGCAAAACTAGAGAGTCAAAAATAAATAAATCTATATTTCCGTAATCGGTGCAATATATATATATATATAAGTAATTAATAATTCAAATAAAATAATAATATTTTATTATTATTTTCGTCTTATTTTTGGGCTAACGGGATAATTACAACGTCTCGTTATTTTAATATGTCCATGTCAAATAGTTTTTACCTTGACACTTAATCTTCTATAAAAATTATTCTTTATTCCTTCAAATCAAATCAACACAACAATTGTAAATATTAAATGTTTAAGAAAGGTTTCGAGGAAAACATATATTTCGTCTTGCATTAAATTTTGGAGTAAAATAACTCTTTATTATTAAAATCTTGAAAATTTACCCTTTTAAGCAAAGTTTCTAAGCATAAACTTCTTTCAAAAATTCAGCATGACCCGTGCGTCTATATGACTTTTTCCAAGGTTGTAAACCTTAATCCCAAACACTTTTTTACGAACCCAACATTTTCCGACAAAACACAAAATCAATACTTTCATCACGTTTTATCCAACCATAGCAAAATAATTCCATTTCATTTGGCAAGTCCAACAAAATTCCCCTTAGTCCAAACCAAATCCATTAGTCCATTTACAAGTCCACTAATTCATTTACTTATTATTGGGCCTTATGACCTATTTAAGTCTTAAGTAATTAGCCCGATAGCAAAACTTAGTCCATACCTCTTTACATAAGTCCAAAATATAAACCAAAACCCAATGGACCTTAAGCCCATTAAGCCGAACCAAATATAAGTCGAAATCACATATATCCGTGACTCATTAAGCCGAAACAATAAGCTATAAGCTCATACTATATAAATAAGCCGAAAACCAAATAAGCCATAAGCTTATTATACAAGCCAAAAACCAAATAATCTATAAGCTTATAATATAAGTCGAAAACCAAAAGCTCAAAAATAAGTCAAGTCCAATAAGCTAAAGCCAAAACCAAGTGGGTCGAGCCTACTTTTGTGTCAGACCAAAACAAACCAAATGGACCCTTGGTTGGGCCGAGCCCAAACCGAAACCAAACAAACCCAATATAAGCTCGAAAGCTTAATAAGTCGAGGATAATAGGCCGAGCCCATGTCCTTTAGTCGGACCGAGAGCAAACGAAGCTCAAAATCTCAAAATGGTTGTACCGAGCCCAAACCAAATCACCATAAGTCTAAAAATTTACCAAATAAGCTCTAAATAAGCTTATTTTTAAGCATTCTCCCAAAATAAGATTTTTAAAAAAAAGAAAAATTACCACAACAACCAAAATATTTAAGTTTAAAGTCCTTTTTCTTTTTCTTACTAAGCCGACGCAAACAAACACCCCTTTATTTACATTTTCATTTCCAAGATTTGATTTTTACGATGATCAACTTGTACAACTAGTGTTTTAACACCATATTAACCATAAAAGTACAACTTTAAATAAAGTTTAGAAAACTTACAAGTTTGGATGACCTTGGTTTGGTTTTGACGCGAAAAGAACTAACTCAAACACCTTTTATATAACCCGAGTCTACTAACTATCAACCCACTATCTATTCTTAACCCGTGTTCTAGGAAAAAATCTTCAAAATCTTTGTTTCTTGCCCCCTTGTGGTTCGTCCGGTTATAGAGAGAAAAAGAGAGATAGGAATTTTTTGTTATTTTGAAAATGAGAGAATGAATGAAATAGTTTAGGTAGTGGTGGCTATAAGAGTACTATGCAATACATAATAGCTTAAAAATAGCCATTTTGTCTCCTCTTTGCTTCCCTTGACTGAATGGATCCTAGGGAGGGTCTCGGGTCTTCCCTTTTGTGTCGGGATCACTTAAAAACTCAATTTTCATCTAGTTAAAACGTCAACCGAACTTAGTTAGTATTTTCATTGCGACACCTATCTCAAATATCATTTTTCCATAAATCTAGGTTATTCACACGACACCTATCTCATTGAATTGCTACAAAAATCCATTTTGAGCCATTGCCGGCCGACTACGGACCGAAAACATGAATTTTTAACAAAACTCAACCGAACCTTGCTCATCCATTTAAAAACACTTCAAACCACAAAATAGGGTTTGACACCTTATATTTGACCAAAATCCTACCTTTTTACGACCGTTATAGTCTTTTACCAAATTTCACGAAAGCAACCATTTTCTGATAACTTTTAAATCTCACACCCACGATTTAAGTTTTAAACCAACGTTATTTTATCATTATGAATTTATTAAATAAATAAACTCATTAACACATTCCCAAATTCATTACATCTCCACACTCGAATAAATTGTCGTGCCGGTATGTGCTGCGTGACGATTTTTCGCTAAACGCGAAAAAACTTCCCGGAAAGCACTGAAAACCTCAAAACCACTCTAAAACAGAAAAAAGAATCAAAAGCGATTCACTTAAAAACTCAAAACTCCATCTAACTCCCTGTTAAAACGAAACCATTTTACACAACAATAGTCAACAAAAGTAAACTTTTTAGCTTTCATCAGGAAAACTGGCAAGATCGAAAGACTTTAAAATACAAAATTATAATATTTTATAATACTTAACCCTGGGAAAATTACCGGTTATCACAGTCTTACCCCCTTAAAGGAATTTCGTCCTAAAATTCAACTCAAATTATCAACTCATAATACTGACAGGAAATCCCATTCCTCGAAGAATCACATCAAATCACTAGGATTTAGTCTTTTCAAGCAAGGTTTCTTACGATTCCTATAAAGACTAAGTTTTCCACAGTCTAACTCCACACTTTCTCATGGTCAATCCATATTCGTTCACACAACTACGATAGCCTCGCATACTATCTCTTAGTTTCCTAATTTCCTTAAACTTAGGTCACACTGTCTCAGTCGGGTGTCAAGATACGATCCAGTCCTCGATGTGATGACTATTCTATCGGAATTTTCATTGCCAAATGTTTCGGTTATTCAACCAACAGGACTAACCCTACAGGGTATATGTCCTGCACAATACGACTCACACTTTATTTTCTCAAGAACTCCCATGGTTCTTTACCAACACTTACTCACTCAAAATCCTCAAGTAAACCTTACTTGGTCAAACAATCCCAGATCTAGCTTTCTAGGAAGGCCGTTTCATAGTCTAAACCTCATCATTATTTGCCTTAAACTTTTCGAAATCAATCCTACCCAATGGGTGTCTTAAATCTCACTTCACTTAGGTAGGTCATGATACCTCTTAAAAACTTACAAAATAAAAGTGTGATTAGGTTTCCCAATTGATCACTACAACTCTTTCCAATACTCCCCGTGATCATTAACAAGATGGTAAAATCAATCAGCTCGAATACATTTCAAGCTTACAGAATATGCTAACTACATCGTACGCTAATCCTAATAAGGAAATGGGTATCCGCTCTATCCTGAGCGACCAATCGCAATGTACCCACACATGGGAAAAACTACGTTCTTCAAGCTTAACACAAGATAACATAAAATACCGCTATCTACAAAAATCAAACAAAATTTCCTTCACTATCACGAAACGATTTCAATACAAATCACCTAACGACTAGTAAGGATTTGTCATAACTACCAATACACAAAGAAACTTTTCTAATCATAATATCAAAACTAACCAACGCTACCCGGTTTAGTGATATACACAAACTACTAATCCAAACCTCAAATATCCTACACATATCCTCTGGGCTCCTGCCCTCTCCTCATACTGTCAACAATCTCAGCCCACTCTAACCGAGCATGTCTCTCCTCTATGACCTGTAATCGCAACTACTGATTATCTCCTTGCGTATCACTAATGGCATGCCACAGAGTTGTTCTTTGTGCATTCGTCTGACCTGCTCACAACTCCAGGGCTAATACTGGTCTCCAAATCGCTCCAAAAGTCATTGCAACCCTCTCCTTCTCATGCTCTAGACTCCTAAATAGATATCTCTGGGAGAAAATCTCATCCTTGACTACCCCTGACCTAGTAAATAACTCTCTTATGTCCCTATCATACCTCTCAAACAAAGCAGGTGATAGCTCCTCCAGTCATACCGTATGATCACGAATCAATCCCCCCTGCATCTTAACTTGAGCTCCCAGCTCAGTCAAACATCCTTCAGTCTCAGCCGTAGCGGGTGAAGCTACAGGTGATGGTACAGTCAGTGGTACCATGGGTGATGAAATAGGTGAAGGAACAACAGAAGGTGCTGGAGAAATGGGAAGTGAACCAGACGACCACTCAGGTAAGGGTGATGTCTGAGCAGGTGGTACTGGTGGTGGGTAAGCAAGAACATCAATATAAACTATACCGTCCTCTGGGTCTGTCTAAGTGGCGAGTGTAGGTTTCCTAGATGCTGACACCCTCTCTGGTCTCTCAGGCTCTGGTGCAGATCCAGAACCCTGTCCCACCTCAAACGTACTATATACATGATCCTCCTCTCACGCTAACTCTCGGCGCCTCAACACCTCATACCTAAGTCCTAAAGGCGTACTCATAGCTGCCCCCATAACTAAAACTGCCCGCTGCTGACCCTCAGGTACAGCCTCCTCCTCCTCCCCTAAACCAAGTTTATTACTCTCTATACTATGAACCCCGTCATCTAAACCATAACTCTCATCATCTGAACCACGACTCTTAACTCCCATACCGAGGCCCTCGTCCCTCACAGCAATACCCTCGTCCCCTGTAGTAGGATCCTTATCCTCTACAGTAGGACTCTCGTCCTCTGCGTCCTCGCTCACACTATCAGAACCAAAACTCTCCTCAATCTCCTCATCATCTTCTACTAACTCAGACGTACCCTGATAACGCTTCCATGAAGGAAGGTCTAGCGGTGATGAAGATGGAGAACTCTCGTAAGAAGACCTAAACCTCTTACAGAACATGGAATCGGACATAACTATCACCTCTGCCATACTAGAAGAGAGGCCCAATGACATCGCAGGTAGAACACGCACAGTCATACGTGCAGTCCTACGAAGAATGGGAACCAAAGTGGGTGGAGTACCCTAAGGTAGTGATGTGGGTGGTGTTACAGTGTGGGGTGACTCAAGTGTCTTAATCTCAACAGGGTCCTCAAAAGGCTTGGACTCAGTGTCCGTCCATCCAAATAAGCCTACCTAATAGCCTCATAGGGATCCTCAGGAAGTGGTACGGGCACTCGGGAGCTCAGAGCTCCGTCAGCCTGGGTGGAAATCTCTGGGTCAACAAACATTAGGGTAGACATCCTGTAATAACATGATAAAAGGGTATAAGTATAAAATATTATTATCCAAATTATCAGCATCATTATGCTTACATATATAAATCAATATAGCATTTGAAATTAGACATTCGTAACCGTATATATACATATATATATATCCTTATATATATATATATATTATATATCAGGAATGATATGAACAATGAATAAACATCGACCAGGTTCGATACTGAACAAGCACAACTGGTCATCACATAGAGCATATAATCTACAAAATCATATTCTCAATTCACGTCGCAACATGTGACGATCCAATAAAATTCTCAAGGCAACACGCACTACACTAAGGCAAGCACGGCCAACATCCATCAATCAATCATCGCTATCCGCGATAATTTTTACCTACATTCTCAAGGCATCGTACACTACTACTACTAAGGCAGCATGGCAATCCTAAAATCAATATGATCTCAACCTCAACACTCGCAAGTGTTCTCATCACTTTACGTCCTATCATTTTCAGGTGGTCACATTACTCACACATCCCTTCCCTCCTCTAACATAACTTTAGAAAACTAACCCCATCATTTCATAGTCCTTCATGAATTAAGCATAGTTGATCAGGCTATGCGTAATTTAGGAAAAATACCATGAACTGCTCGGGCTAGTTGACTTCCGCCATGTTCGAGGTTTTACTAAAAATAGACTTCACTTTTTGGTTATAGTTGCGTTTTTATTTTATTTTATAAAAACCGGCATTCTCTATAACCTTGGCTCTTGATACCAATCTGTCACACCCCGTCAGTGGTGGAAACACGGGATGCAACGATACCGTTCATCGCACAAGATACAAGATCATACACTTTACAATTTACAAGAATGAAACTTGGGTTTACATAAATTTTACAAGTTAAGACTTGACAAAATTAAATAATCAAAACCCATCTTGACCCAGTCCCCTTGGGTTACATCTTTGCTCTTCCAATACCATTCATATACCTTTGATTGACACACCTAAAAATGATACTCGAAAACGTCAACAATAATGTTGGTGAGCTCGTAGGTTTGACCTTAAACCCAAAATTTATGCCAATACAATATAGTAGACAATAGTGTTATATGACAGTGAATATATATGCAAACAATCCATGATATAGCATTCCTGCTAGTCAATCATTATATGTCACTTAAGCACATAAAGGGCCTACCAGCTGGAGCACTAAATTAGGGCAGGACCACATACAAACTTGGGTAGGCGTACCCATCCGCTCTAATAATCACACAAATACTAGGTAGGCGTACCCATCCGATCCAAACAATCTCACAAATATTAGGTAGGCGTACCCATACGATCACATATTCACATAAATACTGGGTAGGCGTATCCATCCGATCCAAAAATCATGCATCACATAATATTCACATAGCAGTCATAAGCATATAACTTGTCCCAAAAACAAAACCAAATTTCACACAGTTCAATTCAAAATATTTCAAAACACATTTAAGTATCATTTTCCCCCAACGGAAAAGACAGTAAAAAAATAGGCTACGAGAACTCACCTCAATAGCAAAATGCAAACAACACAAATCCCAATCTCAAATCACAAATAATCTCAACGCAAGATCACAACAGTACCCGGCCAGGACCTAGAAATTTATGATACTTAATTAATGTTTGTACAAAGTTGTCTTATTGTACAAGTGTTGGTCTTTACACACACCAAGATTCTTAATACCGTTACAAAAACCCCTTTTTCTTATCATCAAACCTTTACTTTTTATCTCAAACCCATTATCTTATAACGAACCCGTTATCTTTTACCAAAACTGTTATCTCATACGAAACCATTACCAAAATTGTTATCTTTACCAAAATCGTTATCTCATACGAAACCGTTACCAAAACCGTTATCTTTACCAAAATCATTAACTCATACGAAACCGTTACCAAAACCATAATCTTTACCAAAATCGTTATCTCATAACGAAACTGTTACCAAAACCGTTATCTTTATCAAAATCGTTATCTCATATTATGGTTGTGTGGTAATTACGCAAAATGACTCAACACTTGGGCTAAGTGTGACATAAATACAATTCACTCAAGACACCTAAATCGTTAAAACGAAACAGCCGACCAAATACTCTGCGGAAATCTGACGAAAAAGAAATGAGCAAAACTCGAGAGTCGAAAATAAATAAATCCATATTTCCGTAATCGGTACGATATATATATATATATATATATATATATATATATAAGTATTTAATGATTTAAATAAAATAATAATATTTTATTATTATTTTCGTCTTATTATCGGGCTAACGGGGTAATTACAACGTCTCGTTATTTTAATATGTCCATGTCCAATAGCTTTTATCTCGACACTTAATCTTCCATAAAAATTACCCTTTATTTCTTCAAATCAAATCGACACAATGATTATAAATATTAAATATTTCAAGGAAAAATTTATCTTTTGTCTTGCATTAAATTTTGAAGTAAAATAATTATTTAATATTAAAACCTTGAAAATTTCTCCCTTTTAAGCAAGTTTCTAAGTATAAACTTCTTTCTAAGATTCGGCATGACCCGTACGTCTATATGACTTTTTACAAGGTTGTAAACCTTAATCCCAAACACTTTTCACGAACGCAACATTTTCCGACCAAACACAATATCAATACTTTCAACACGTTTTATCCAATCATAGCAAAATAATTCCATTTCATTCGGCTAGTCCAACAAAATCCCCCTTAGTCCAAACCAAAATCATTAGTCCATTTACAAGTCCACTATTTCATTTACTTGTTATTGGGCCTTATGTCCCATTAAGCTCTTAAGTAATTAGCCCGATAGCAAAACTTAGTCCATACCTCTTTACATAAGTCCAAAATATAAATCAAAACCCAGTGGACCTTAAGCCCATTAAGCCGAACCAAATATAAGCTATAAGGTCATAATATTTTATATAAGCCGAAAACCAAATAAGCCATAAGCTTATTAATATAAGTCGAAAACCAAATAAGCCATAAGCTTATAATATAAGCCGAAAACAAAATAAGCCATAAGCTTTTTATATAAGTCGAAAACTAAATAAGCCATAAGCTTATAATATAAGCCGAAAACAAAAGCTCAAAAATAAGCCAAAACCAATAAGCCAAAACCAATAAGTCAAAACCAATAAGCCAAAACCAAGTGGGCCGAGCCCACTTTTTGTGTCGGACCGAAGCAAACAAACGGACCCTTTAGTTGGACCAAGCCCAAACCGAAACCAAACAAACCCAAATAAGCTATAACCTAGCTTATTAAATAAGTGAAGCTTCAAAATAAGCCCTTATCAAGCACTTTTATAAAATGTAAAATTACCACAACAACCATTTTATTCAAACTTAAAAATCCTTTCTTTTTTTCCTTTATAAGCCGACGCACAAACACCCCTTTATTTACATTTTCATTTCTAAGATTCGATTTTTACGACGATCAACTCGTACAACTAGTGTTTTAACACCATAATAGCCATAAAAGTACAACTTTAAACAAAGTTTAGAAAACTTACAAGTTTAGATGACCTTGGTTCGGTTTTGACGCGAAAAGAACGAATTCGAACACCTTTTATATAACCCGCATCTACTAACTATCAACCTACTATCTATTCTTAACCCGTGTTCTTAAGAAAATCTTTAAAATATTTGTTTCTTTCTTCCTTGTGGTTCGTCCGGTTATAGAGAGAGAGAAGAGAGATAGAAGTTTTTTGGTTTTGATTTCAAAATGATGCATGAACCAAAAATGTTTGAGGTGGCGGTGGTTATAAGAGTACTATGGGACATATTAGCTTAAAAATAGCCTCCTTGTCCCCTTATCCCCTAGGCGTCCAAATAAGAATCTAAGGAGGGTCTCGGGTTTTCCTTTTTATGTCAGAATTACTTAAAAACTCAATTTTCATCTATTTAAAACGTCAACCGAACTTAGTTAGTATTTTCATTGCATTTAAAATCATTTTGCCATAAACCTAGGTTATTCACACGACACCTATAACATTAAGTTGCTGTAAAAATCCATTTTGAGCCGTTGCCGTCCGACTCCGGACCGAAAACATGAATTTTTGACAAAACTCAACTGAACCTTGCTCATCCATTTAAAAACACTTCAAACCACAAAATAGTGTTTCACAACTTATATTCAACCAAAATTTCACCTTTTTACGACCGTTACAGTCTTTTACCGAATTCCACGAAAGCAACCGTTTTCTGATAACTTTCAAATCTCACATCCACGATTTACGTTTTAAACCAACGTTATTTTATCATTATGAATTCATTAAATAAATAAACCCATTAAAACATCCCCAATTTCATTAAATCTCCACACTCGAATAAACTGTCGTGCCGGTATGCGTTGCGTGACGATTTTTCGCTAAACGCGGAAAACTTCCCGGAAAGCACTAAAAACCTCAAAACCACTCTAAACCAAAAAAATGAATAAAAAATGATTCACTTACGAACTCAAAAATCCATCAAACTCCTGGTGATGACGTATAGTCCAACCTCGGGTCATGAACCCGACCCACGAATAGTACTTATACCCAGGCCCATGATGAATGGGCCATAGCGACATCAATACGGGTTTCCAAGGCCCAAATGGTACTACCTATGGGGAAGCCCGTGACATATGGGTTATCACGACGAGGATTTAGGCCCATGAGGCCCAACTAGCGCACACGTGCGCAGGTATCTAGAACACCCGTTACGAACGAGTCATAATCATGAGGTGGGCCCACTAGTTACTAAATAACGGCGATTACTAAATAATGGCGAGGCCTCTCGGATACTAACCTAATTAATGGGACAAAGCCCATTAGGGTTTGGTGAGTATATAAAGAGCACCTCGGCTCTCATCTAAGTGCGCAGGTCTCATACATCAAGACTTAATTGATACAGGAACCGGAGCCTAACAGATCCGTATTACACCTAATTCGGACCTAATCAAGGATCGTCCAACTTTTGTATCAACAGATTGGCGCCATCCGTGGGACCCAACACTAAGAACACTGCCAAAATCTAGAATGACAAAGCAAGGAAACTTTACCCAGCGGACTCCGCAGGCGAAGAAGCAGAGCGACCAAGCCTCTAGACAGATCTCCAAGCAGGCCTCTGGAAGCGCCAATACGCCACATGATCTGGTCTTCACAGCGATGGGACCGTCCCTGGGGACAACCCAGACAACCGCCACAATCACAAGCACGGAAGGTCTACAGCGTGCTACTTTCACCACCCCTCCCCAAACGGTGCCAGGGACGAATACCACCGAGCCGCCACCCCCACCTCTTCGAAACAAGGGTCCCGAGTTAGGGTCTGACAACCTCACCCCGACCAGGGGAGGAGTTGATTATGTATTTATCCGCGACGCATGGGGCAATTAGCGCCATGCTACTGACAGATAGGGACTCCGTACAAACACCGGTATACTTCGTAAGTAAAGCACTCAAGGAAACGGAGATCAACTATAGCGCAATGGAGAAGCTGATCCTGGCGTTAGTATTTGCCGCCAAAAGACTGCGCAGATATTTCCAAGCGCACCCAATAGTGGTAATCACAGATCAACCCATCAAACAGGTTATCTCTAAACCTGATGCGTCGGGGCGATTGCAAAAGTGGAGCGTGTTGCTAGGGGAGCATAACATCTCTTATAGACCACGCACCGCAGTGAAAGGACAGATACTGGCGGATTTTCTCATCGAAAAACCAGAAACCGATGCTGTACTCCCCCAGAGCGAAGTAAAACTCCAAGAACCATGGATCTTAAACCGAAACCGTTTTACGTAAAATAGTCAACAGAAGTCAACTTTTTAGCTTTCATCAGGAAAACTGACAAGATCGAAAGACTTCAAAATACCAAATTACAATATCTTATAATACTTAACACTGGGCAAATTACCGGTTATCACAGTTTCACCCCCTTAAAGGAATTTCGCCCCGAAATTCAACTCAAACTATCAATTCACAATACTGACAGGAAATTCCATTCCTCGAAGGATCACATCAAATCATCAGGATTTAGTCTTTTCAAGCAAGGTTTCTTACGATTCCTCTAAAGACTACGTTTTTCCACATTCCAAATCCTATACTTTCTCATAGTCAATCCATATCCGTTCATAAAATTACGATAGTCTCTCCTACTATCTCTTAGTTTCATAATTTCTCAAACTTAGGTCACACTGTCTCAGTCGGGTGTCGGGATACGATCCAGTCCTCGACGTGGAGACTATTCTATCAAATTTGATATTGCCAAAATTTTTTGGTTATTCAACCAACGGGACTAACCCTACAGGGTATATGTCCTACATAATATGACTCACACTCTATTTTCTCAAGAACGCCCATGGTTCTTTACCAACACTTACTTACTCAAAATCCCCAAGTAAACCTTACTTGGTCAAACAATCTCGGCTCTACCTTTCTAGGAAGGCCGTTTCATAGTCTAAACCTCATCATTATTTGCCTTAAACTTTTCCAACTCAATTCTACTCAACAAGTGTCTTAAATCTCACTTCACATAGGTAGGTCAAAATACCTCTCAAAAGCTTAAATAATAAAAAGCACGATCAGGCTTCCTAATTGATCACTACAACTCTTTCCAATACTCCCCATGATCATTCACGGTCTCTCACTCTCCTATTAGATCCTCTAACAAGATGGCAAAATCATCCAGCTCGGATACATTTCAAGCTTACAGAATATACACTAACTACATCGTACGCCAATCCTAATAAGGAAATGGGTATCCGCTCTATCACGAGCGACCAATCGCAACGCAATCTCACACGAGAAAAAATGCGCTCTCAAGCTAATCACAAAATAACACAAAATACTACTATCCATAAATATCGAACAAAAATTCCTTTACTATCACGAAACGATTTGAATACAAATCACCTAATGACTAGTAAGGATTTGTCATAACTACCAATACAAAAAGAAACTTTTCTAATCATAATACCAACACTAACCGACACTACTCGGTTTAGTGATATACACAAACTACTAATCCAAACCTCAAATATCCTACGCATCTCCTCTGGGCTCCTGCCCTCTCCTCATACTATCAATAATCTCAGCCAACTCTAACCG
>BQNB010090873.1:0-27030 GCA_026074375.1 Tanacetum coccineum | reverse complement strand
TTCTCTCCCTAGTTCTTCATTGATTGGTTAAGTGTTTAGATAATACAAGTGACATTTCTTACAGTAGCACTAGGTGATGTTTTCTTAGTTACTTGGACAAACTCGCTTCTATTTTGCAAAATTGGTTCTAAAATTTCTTTGGCTGATGCAGTCCCACGGTACCCTACATTTTCACTATTCGGTTCCCTTGCATAGGGTACTGTGGATGCCGATTCTACAGAAGACCTTTTGGCACTATCTTGACCTATTTTTCTTGTTTTTACTTCGCTAGTCAAAGCTTTATCTTCTGTGAATCCAAGGCCTTTTTTATCTTTTTGTAATCTTTGATTTTCAATCATTGCTTGTAAAATGTGGCCACTATTTTCAAATTTGATGAGTTTTAAGGATAGTGAGTCAATTTTAGTATGAAGATCGGCACACGATTTACATTCTACACTAATCTCCTTATTTTTCTCTAGGCGTTCTAACCTTTTCTTAAGATCACAAACCTGATTGTCTAGGATTTCATTTTTAGACTTTAGGTGTTTGTTTTTGTTGATAATCCTAAGACTGATTTTGCATAACTTGTTGTATTCGTTTTGTAAAGACTCGCTATCGAAAGAAGAGCTACTATAATAAGGAGTGTCAGAAAGTACCTCATTGTTGTCATGTGCCATGAGACAAATTTCGTCCTTCTTGGAGTCATTCTCTTCTTTACTATCGCTCCAACAACCTCCAACGAATGCTTTTTGGTGATTAAAGGAGTGTTTGGGATGATCACTTATAAAGTGATTTGGATCACCACACTTGAAGCACCTTCGCTCCTCTTTGCCTATCTTCTCTTCCTTTGCTCTTCGGAAGTTCTTTTTGTCGTCATGTAGTTGTCGGACGAATTTTCCTCTTCTTCTAAAGAATTTCTTAAAATCCCTTACCGCCATGGCATATTCCTCATCATCACTATCCGAACATGAGACCTCTTCATCACTTGATACTTTCTTTCCTTTAGAGCCAAAGACTTGTATTTTTCTTTTTTATTTTTAGACGCCTCCGAGTCCTTCTTAAGTGCTACTTCGTAAACCTTTAAGTTTCCGATGAGTTCATCTAGAAGTAGTGTTGACAAGTCCTTGCATTCTTCTATAGCCGTCACCTTTTGACGCCATTTAGTTGGAAGAGCCCTTAAGAGTTTCCTAACATGATTACAACTTGAAAAAGATTCATCAAGTGCTTTTAAAGATGTAACAATAGTATTAAATCTAGAAAATGCACAATCAATAGTTTCATCATCGAAAATGATGAATTGTTCATATTGTTGAACAAACAAGTCTATTTTATTATCCTTAACTTGTTTGTTACCTTGATGAGTTATGACAAGAGAGTTCCAAACATCCTTAGCGGTTTTGCACATAAATATTCTTTCATATTCCTTTTTAGGCAAAACATTGTATAAAACCATTTTTGCCTCATCATTTTTAGAAAGCATTTTTTGTGTTCGTCTTTTAGTTTATCATAAGAAATAAGTTCGTCCTGACCGTTACCAAGTTCTTAATAGTAGGTTTGTAATCACCATGAACAATTATATTCCAAAGATCAATATCTTTAGACTTCACATTAGTCTCAAATCTATTTTTCCAATAGATAAAGCAATTAGCTTCAAAGAGAGGTGGTCTTTGCATAGATTGACCCTCTTTGTAGTTTTTCAAATCCATTTGATCGTTTAATGTTTTAAAATACAATATATTTTAAAAAGCTTTAGTAATCTTGCTCTTGAGGCCAATTATGAAAAACTAGAAGGGGGTTGAATAGTTTTCTCGATTAAAATTAACCTTAAAATAGAAAATAGTTTGAGTTTATGTGAAGTTGATGACATTGATTGATGAATGAGATAAGAGATAAATATAAAGTGCAAGTAGAGTAAAGAGAGAGTACGAAAAGATAGAACCGGGACACAAGCGTTTATAGTGGTTCGGCTACAAGTACACATTCCTTGCCCTACTCCACTCCCTGAGTCACCTAGTCGAGAGTTCGTAAACACTAGTCACCAATCTCCTTTAATCGGCACAGAAGCCTCACAACGTCGCTTACACCTTTTAACAATACAAAGCTAAATACCATATTCTAACAAAGGTAGAATCAACCCAATACAATCAACTTCTTTTTACAAGAATGAAGAATGAATCTACAATGACTAAATGAATTACAAGATACATCAAGGTGATCTTGATTAGATAATGGAGAAATGGAACACGATAACTTGTTCTTGATCGTCTCGTATGCAAATTCGGCAATTTATTCTATTAAGAGAATTACCTATAAATGATTAGGGGTGTGCACGGTTTGGTTTGGGTCGCTTTTTGGTTAAAACCGAAACCGAACCAAAATATTCGGTTTTTATAAAACCAAAAACCAAAACCGTTCCATTTTTGGCGGTTTGGTTTTTTCGGTTTATTATCGGTTTCGGTTTGGTTTCTTGATTTTTTTGGTTTTTAACCGTTTATATATGGGGTGGCCGATTTATACCAATATACTTGTCTCATGTAAAACATAGGTTATTATTCTTTACTTTTTTGTCAATCTTAGCCTAATTTATCTCATATTTCAACAATTACACACATATAGAAGAGACACACACGTACAAGTAAACATACAGATAAAATGATCATTGTCACATATGTATTCATCTATTGTCAAATAAATACACGTACACGACAAACACCCATATAAACGTTAAGAAAATATTATATAATTCCACCCACGAAATTAATATGAATTTATAAATATTTAGTTATTTATTTTTATTATATTACTTATATATTATTATATAATAAAACTGGTTCGGTTTGGTTCGGTTCGGTTTTTGGACAAAAACCGAAACCGAACCAGAATTTTTTGGTTTTTGAAAAAGTAAAAACCAAACCATCGGTTTCTAGTTTCGGTTGGTTATTTCGTTTGGTTTTTTCGGTTTTCGGTTTTTGTTTTTTTGGTTTCTTTGAGTTTTCTTCTCACCCCTACAAATGATATATGAAACTAACTAGATCTGAAAACAAGAGAGCTATCAGATTATAAGAGAGATACGAGAGGGAATGAGTGAGTAAAACATGAAAAATAGCTTGGTATTTATAGGCAAAAATCTGCACTGTAGCACGGTTCCCGCGGTACCCTCCTAGCAGGGTACCGAACAGTATAATCATAGGGTACTGGCTAGTTACTATTCACCAGTTCTTACGGAACCCTTCTCAAAAGGTACCGGCCAGTGTTCTTCAAGGGAACCGACTGACTGACATAAAATTCGAATTTTAGATTGCCAAATCTCAAAATATTTTGTGTAATCTTGAAAGATTTGTTCAAGACATGGGGAGATGATTCTGTAATTTATGATGTAAAAATTGTAAACAATATTTACATGGTTTAAAAAATATAAAGTCTGAGTACCATGAGTAATATGTATTTTTGATGTGTGATATTTGATTTTAAGTTAGGAAGACTATTTTGTCTAAAACTTGTGCATTCTAAATTTTTTCTTGTAGCATTTTTGTGATTGTTATCGACAAAACACAAGAAGATCGTAAGATAGAAATAAACATTTTTACGGCTTATTTGTATTAATAGTTTCGCCAAGAAAATTTGCAGTCCCATGAGCACATTGAAACACTATTTTACAGCGAGTTTTCAAACAAACAAATGATTGAATCCTATTAGTTACCGTCAATTACTTTCCAATTGCACATATGTGGTCATTAAAGATAAATATTTGAATAGATGCAAACACATGAAGATTGCTCTTATACTCTGATCATATTGAGACACTCTTGAACAATCCCAAAAACCTTATCAAGTGAAATTGTAGTGTACAACAAGAAAAAGTTAGACTTTAAGGGAAAAATTACCTTCGAAAGCATCTGCAAGTAATCAGTGATGTATTGTAACATCCTTGGGTGGTTCTCATACCACGATCCTATCCTTCCTCATCATCATGGTCGCCAGCTCCTTTTTGTGATCCTAATGGCTAAGAAATGATGGTGGTTGACAGCAAGGCTACCTGTTGAATGAATTGATTCGTCACAGTCCTGACAGAAAAAGTGTTATGTCCTCTACACAGAAGATCGATGTTGTTTCTTCCTGCAAGACCAAGTTATCGGTTAGTTAATTACTAATTTTTCCTAAAATGATGTGACATTTCACTCAAAGTATAGGAGAATGGCCGATTACTAATCTATTATCTATGACAAAAAGAGATTTTTTGATATATACACAGTCTCGTGATATATTTTGTATGCTATACACATATATATGTTTACCGCACTTGTACCTTCATAATTTTCAATAGCTAGAGGTGATGTATTGGCATTCTACAAAGTAGCCAGAAGCAAACACAAATTTTGGGAATTTAGTGTTAAGTTAATATAAAGCAAAACTAACATTTTTGAGCTCCGCATCAGCAATGTAAACATGTCAATGGTTCAAAATTTAGACAAAGTGTATTATGAATGGCCAAACATCCTAATTTATAGCATTCGATAAATTCTATTAATGCTAAAATAATACAGTCTTCTGTAATGATCTTGTAAATACCAACTATGTTTTTTCGGATAATAACTTAATGAGTACATGTAAAAAAAGGATTTCTGGGTATATGATCAATCAGGGGCCATTTTCACCATTTTACTGATGTGGATTTACGTCAACCCCAACCATCCATTTATACCAAGCCAAACCCATTACAAAAATAACCCAGACATTCCTTTACTGCTGGTCTTTTGCAGCAGGCAAAAAAATCACCCTAAATCCCATAGATTGTTCAAAACATAATAGTCTAAGATAATACTTACGATCAAGCTTATTCACTGCAATTGAGAACACCACTTTGCTTGAATGATTGAATGGTTAAGGCAATGTCTCCTCTGGAACTTCATCTCCCTAGTAAAAAAGAGCCACATATTTAATCATAATGTATTAATAATAGATAACTGAAAACCACCTAATTTTCTACCAAACATGTTTTACAGTTCTCACTCACCTATACAGAGTATTGCAAACAATGTGGCGACCATTAAACATAGTTGCAAGCATAGAATGAGGCTCCCACTGAGTTAATGCATCCAAAATTATGCATAACTTCGTCCCCCTGTCACACAAACAACATCCATCAGAAACCTATCATAATCTGAACCCCTATAACTACATAATTTAAGTAAGTTGATAAACGCGTAAAATAAGCTAATCTAAACACCCCCTTAACATCAATTCATCTCTCTCAGCCTTCAACAATTCATGTTACATTTGTCTAGTAAGCCTTTAAGATCATATCGCTTTAACAATTCTGATAGACTGGTCACCTAAAGCCGTTTACAGTCATCAAGATACTACAAACAACTACATACCACCATACGATATGCAAAATCTTCATGGGCAAAAATATTATTGTTTCTTTGCTCACGTTTCGGCCACCCGACATGGCTGCAATCGCACTCTTAGTGTGAATGCCCAACCAAGATACGGGTGTCGGTAAACTACACATACTAAACAAAAAAGTATCAGCATCGCCTATAGAATTTGATCTAATATTAGGGTTATACATAAACTTTTTCCACGTATGAATACAACGTTTAAACAAAGACGTACTAAACCTAACTCGCAATAATCCATCGCATGTGTGCACCTGTGGAGGTTGCTGAGGCGAGCAATTCTTGCTGTCTGCCATCCTTCCACTTCCCGCAAAGTTGAAAGATCATCAACATTTGAAAATAGGAATGCAAATATAGATGCGATACCAAACACCCTTCACGTCTGTAACCACAATCCATCTGTGGTTGCCCTGCCAAGATACGGGCATCGGTAAATAATGCATAAACATAATTTATAAGCTATCCCGAACCATAGATACATAAATAATCAATTTTATCAACACTTGAAAACAGAAATGCAAATGTAGATACGAACCAAACGCCCGCCATGGCTGCTATACCAAACCCCAAAAATTAGGGCTTATGATTACGGGTTGGATGTCTAATGTCTAATTGTCCAGGCGGTAATGATAGTATGTTGTACCTGAAGCGATGGCTCACTTTTTCTAAGTAATGGGAAGCAAGATTAAAAAATCACAATCGATAAAACCTACAATCAAAATCATAACATCTCTATAATTATGTGATTATTATTATTAACCTATATTATAGATTACAAAATATTCTAAAAACGTATAACTATATCAATCAATCAATTCATCTTTTACAAAAAATAGTATAGCAAACCCAAGATAAGATAAAGTTTGATTAATACCTGAACCCCTGTCGTCGGATGATTGGAGTCGCCACCGATGGCTGGAACGTAAGCAAAGAAACAATATTTTGTCCCCAATTTCCCCAATTTGTTGCAAATAATTCTGATTTAGTTTTATCTGTTTTGAAGATTTGTTGTGGACTGTGTTAGTGGGTTTGATGAATCAGCATAAATATGATATTTTGTTAAGCCATGTATGTAACTGATGACATCAAATAACGTCATAATATTAGCATCATTTATCCCATCTATATTGCTCGTTTTACATTATTTTATATAAGATTTGATACTTAATTGTTTATATTTGTTAATCTCAGTTATTATTGAGCAATTGGCGAAAGATAAAGAAAAGAACCTGTTTTGGAGCATAACCGAAGGATTCAAGAAAGTCTACTAATTCTGACAACCAATACGCTATCATTCTAGACAGATACGCCGTATCACAAGACTTAGACGAATTCAAGACTATTGCCTGACTTTGAAGAATACGTCGTATCCACATCAGAAGATACGCCGTATATGATACTTTGGTCAACATTCAGAACAAGCACAATTTCCATCCAATACGCCATATCCAGAAGATCCTATACGCCGTATAGGGAAGCGGATGGCGAATATTCTAGAATATTATAATCATGGAGCCCACGCCAAGTTACCCAATACGCCGTATTAAACCCCTCGAATACAGCGTATCGATCTTTTTCCAAAACTTATAAATAGAAAACCTTACACTCGGTTTTTAGTATGCAAGGAAGCCTTTAACCACCAAGTACGATATACAGACGATTTTAAGAAGCCAAGAAGGTCAATAAGTACCTCAAGTCAATAGGAAAGCTCGTGTAATCTTTATACTACGCTATACGCGTTCGGTTAGCGTATCGTTTACCTTTACTATAATCGTTCGTCTATGATACTGTATTTTGTTACAATGACTATAGGCTAATACCTGTAGGTATTAACCATGTTTATGATAATTTAATATTTGGTTTGTTTATATTGATTGTTTACCTTTTCGTTGCATGTTGATTATGTTTATCACTTCATATCTGTTTATGTTTGATTATGTGTTTAATCTCTCATTCAACTGGATCTAGGATTGCGTTGGAGTGAGACTAGAGTTTGGGATAGAACTACATACAGATTATTTATGTGACTCTGGAATAATAGGACTACAAATTTAAGCCCCGATTACTAACTTGGTTACAAATTTAAGCCCCGATTACTAACTTGGTTATGTGAGTGGTAGACTAAGTGGTGACTTGGGATTACAAATAACACCTTGTTTCCTTGTATAGTGGTTTGGACCGTGGACTACCAGCATATAAATAACGATTGAACATAAGTCAGTAAAGCCTCGATGAGCCAGGTTTTGATATTCACCAATATTGTCTCCTAGATAGATTATAATCAACTGTTTATGCTTTATGAGGATTTAGGTTAATTGTGATAGGATTAACTTAATAAAGTTTAGGGAGAAGAACCACCTAGGCTTAGAGAATGATATAACACCAACGAAGAAATACAATCATTGCACACATAGACAATTCCTACATTTTATTAGATTAAACTGGCTAATACGTTTTTCTTACATTTGTGCTCGATCGCTTCTTTATCGTTTGTTTATCTACGTGTGTGTGTTAATTGTCTTATTTGTCTCATTTAGTTTAGATTAAACCAAACTTATGCCAGTCTCTCAGGCTGAAAACCCCCATTTGCGTTAGTTTAGGTTTAATTAGGATTAACATAGAAAACTAAAATACTGATAGATTTAAGTATTAGCATTCACTCTTAGTGATCGACACCTTACTTACCAACGAACCTACAATTGATCGGGTACACTGCCCGTTAGTATTAGTTAATAAGTAAAGTCGGCAAAATATAAATAGTAAAACTTGATACAAATATTACCTACATACAACGACACATCAGTAACACTCACATAGTATCACATAGACACAGACGGTGAAATGAGATAGTGGATTACACATCAAAGAGAGGATAGATCAAGTATTAGTTTATTATGAGTGAGATTAAAAAACTAATATACTTGAATTAAAATATTAGTAAAATATTAGGGCTATTGTAGCTAAGAGTGTTGCCATTGTTCACTTGTGAGAGAGTAGTTTTAGTGCAAACAGAATATATACAAATATATTAATAATTTTTTTCTTTTATCAAAATTACATATATACCCTTATTTTAAATTTCATAAATACTCAAATTTTCATTAAAAGCATTGTACATTATACATTCAATAGTTGTATTTTAAATATATATGAAATTATACCTTTGTATTAAAAGGCAAGAATCGGAAAACGTGCCTGTTAATTACTCCTGGTCCGACCCATTTTTTCCTCGACCTGGTGTGACCCGCCCCGTTCATTTTTTTTCTTCCAAAAAAACCCTATACTCACCCGCCCAATACACGTGTGTTGAATACCGCATAAGTGTTTCTTCTTCTTTCAACACACACCTCTCTCAATCTTTTGTTCTCTGTCTCTAAAAACAGATCTCACCGATCTTTATTGCTCTCTCTAAAATCAGAATATGGGGTTTAGGGTTTGTTCTAATTGTGGGTTGTTCTTTGTTGCTGCCATTACATATGGGCCATGGGGGTTTGTTTGGTGGTGGTGGTTTTTATGGCACAATTGTTGTTTCGTGTTGGGGTTGCTGACTATTTTTTTGGCGTTATTAATCCTGCAAAAATGGAGGTATATGTTTTCATGATCAATATTCTTTTTGTTTATAATTATGGTTTATGGTTCGGGTTTGATGGTGACAATAAGAGGTGAATGAGAGTGTGAGAGAGATTGAAAAGTAATTTTTTGAACCTCCAAATTCGTGAATACTGCTTTTTGTTTAAATTTAATTGAATGAGTAATTGTTACAGTAGGTTCGTAACTTTGCAGCCATGGCGGATTTATCCTTTTGATTGTCCGTATCTTGGCGGGGCGGGTTACTGATTCTGCACCCATGGCGGATAAATTATTCGATGCCACCGCTCTTTTTGTTGCCGCTATCAATGGCGTGCGACAATACAACGGTTGGGTGCCGATGGTGAATTAGTTGTTACACTTTCGCAAACGTGTAATTTGTCTGAGATCGAGCAGATTCTTGGCGGGGCAGCATGTCGGTTCGAAGTCCCTTTTACTCGGTATCTGACTTTTCGATTGTGAGAAAACAAACACTATATTAAGATTTATGATTTGTGTTTGCTTATGCTTTCGGGTTTTGGCTTGCATATGTGTTGTTCCCATTTTTTGGGCTGTGAGAAAAGAAAAAAATATGTAAATGGTATATTTTTTTTAACATCTTTATTGTTGAGTGGTGACTACGGTCATCATTGCGCCCCGACGCCACCGATCTCTTCGTTGCCACCGTTCATGGTGCGTGTCGATGTTGATCGGTTGGTTGTGTGGGTGATTCAATTGAACAAATAGAATGCAACTGTTGTTTTTATGAAACTCATCGTTATATTTTTGATAATTAAATCTTGGTTAGGCTTCCCTACGCCTCTTGGTTTGAATATGTTTTGTACTCATGTTTGGGTGCCATGAATGAAAAACTTGGTATCAATTATCATGTCTTTCGTTGACGCTCTCCATGGTGTTCTACGAGAGCTACAAAGAATGACATCGGAGTGTATGTTGTATTCTACTTTAGGCGATGATGACATCTAGCACTAATGACGTTTTCTTTCATGGTGTACCTAAACTGGCGAGGCAGCCATGTCATACATGTGGCTGCAGCCGTTTTGGTTCCCTGAGTACATCATTGTATTTCTTGGTCTGAGCCTTGCTTCAGCCTAAAAAAAGGTTCGTACTGCGGCAGTCCCGTCTGGCTATTTTTAGCGGGTCTGCCTAGAAAAAGAAAGTGGACGCTGTTTTGGACTTTGGAACAAAAATTGGTATTAGTGGTTCGGGTTCAATCAATATTTGTCACAGCCTACTGAGAAAAATTCTATTGAGATTTGTTTAGTGTGTGCTGGGTTGCTGTGAAAGACCAACAGCAGTGCGTGACAATGTCAGGTGTTTGAAGGACACTCAAATAGCTCTATTATAAGGCAGTACACTTTGGGTACTCTGTTTTCTAAATATTATATTAGGAAAAGTGTTTGTACGAGTTTTGTGTGTGTTTTGAGAGTTTCTATCATTGAGGTGCGTTTCATGTTTGCTGACATGTGTTGGTGTGGCTGCTGTGAAACGAAAACAGTAAAGGGAACACGGTTTGCTTATAACTTATGACCCAATACCTTTGATGCCTCTGCTCACTTCTGTCACACCCCGCCAAGGCAGAAACGCGAGGCGTAACATCATGGATCACAACACAATGGCATCTATATAGAGAATTCTATATGAAATAAATAAGTAAAGCATAGACACAAAGTGTCATAACAATACCCATAAAACTAACCAAAATCCAAAAGGCGTTTTTATTGATGAAACGAAAGTTCTCGCCAACATAAAGACATGCAACAATTATCCATAATCCAAACAATGCAAAATTCAAGACAATAAAGCAATAAACTCCATAACATCTTATGGTCTCTTTCTAGCCACTTCTCTCTATCTTATTCCCATGGTGCTCACCTGAAAATGATGCTTAAACGTCAACATAAAGTTGGTGAGAGTCATAGGTTTAAGACACACATAACAATCCTTTAAAACCAATTACTGTGATAAATAAAACATAGCATAGCAGGACATTAAACGAACTATCATACAAGCTAACATGCAAACACACCAAACCATGTTGAGACGGTCACGCTCAACATCACAAACAAGGGAACGGAACGTGTCTCACGATCCACAACAATGAGACGATCACGCTCACCATCAACAATCCATAGCAATGAGACAATCACGCTCACTACTAACAATTCATCAATGCCTTGAGACGGTCACGCTCAAGCACAACAAACAAGGGAACGAAACGTGTCCCATGATCCATATCACAATAGCAAGTAGCACATAACATACAATAGTCACGTATAGTCCATGCTTTATTTAGAACACATTATCACAGTAACTAAAACATTTAATACTCATAGCATCATTTTCACCCCAAGAAAACATAAGAAAAAGGGGCTATGAAACTCACCTGATGCTTAGCTTCTCAGACGATTTCAACGAAACTAACAATCAAAACAAACACGTGTTACACGCGACCAAGCCAAATGCTTATGCCCATGTAACAATCATATGATGGATGTCGTAAGGTATTAACTTACTCCCGCATGGTCACCACGACACCATGCCCAACCTTAACCAACATGTTTACACACTTTTTCAATGTTCAACAATTTACCCGAAAACGCGGAATTTTCATGTCACTTTACCATTTTATAAACCATACCTACTGACCTTTATAAATTTTACCAAAACTCACAGGTTCAATATCATGAGTTTACTATCCCCGTGATTTTTCCACTAATTTATTTCCACTCTTAAGTGCCTTAAATAAAATCAAACTTTTAACTACTCAGTTTCGGATCTGATCGCACACTAAAAAGTTTGGACCTAAAAACCATACTTTGACTCCAAATCAGAAGCTCTCCTTTGGGGAATTTTTAATAGACACATAGAACTAAACTCCTGTAGGTTGGCTAATACTAATTCGAATTTTAAGTGGGGGTTTTACACCTCGTAATCTGACCTAAATCTGACCCGAATTTACTGCTTTGACAACGTTTCTTGTAACCAACATTTGAATGACTTCCCAACCTTAAAAACTTTCGAGGCTGGATGTTATGGAAACTAGACTCTCTGAGCTACATCATAGACACTAGAAACTTGAAAAAAGCTATTACCATCATTGAGATAACAGCCGAACAACACAGCCCTAAATTCTGCCCTAATCTAAATCAAGTTCTAACGCGAATTAAGTCTAACCAATTACACCCATAAGCTTCTAATTAAAGCCTAATCATTATAACATGTTTATTATATCATTAGTTACAGATGTTATGAAACCCTAATTATCCATCATAATAATTATTACATGTTTTTAATGATAATTAACTCAAAGGATTATAATTTATACCTTAAATCTTCGAATCATGAACACAAAAATCACCAAACTTGAAAAAAAAAATTTCTTCTTCTTGTTTGAAAACTTCAGCCGATCCAAGTAGGGGGAGGGGAAAAAGTGTTTTAGGGATATTAAGGTTTAGTATTTATAGGATTAGAGTCCATATTTAAGTCCAATTTGATATTTATTAACTAGATAATTCCCTTAATTAGAGTCCTACTAGGATTGGGCTTTTATTTTTATTTTTTTATTTTTTTTTATTTTTTTTAAATTTGTATTTACTATTCATGCATAAAAAAATTTATCTTTTATTAGTTAATTAATTACCTTCAATACCTTAAGTTTTTATAAAAACCTAAGCTAATTTGGTAAACCATTTTGCTTAAAAACTACTTTCTAAAAATAACTTTTTATTTCCAAATTCACTTTCTAAATATGGAAAGTTTACTACCAACTTCCATATTTCAACCACATTATTCCTTTCCCATATCACACACTTCCTATAAACGCTTAATCCTTAAAACCAAGTATTGACGTAGCAATGCATGCACACGTCTTTCATATCCATTATCACCACACGTGAACAAATAGAATACTTAACACCAAATTCAAACACACTCAAAATGAGATGTCCATACACCTCAAAATGATATCAAGCACATAATTAACTCACTTAGCCCACATAAATTCACATAGCACAACAATTACACACATAAAAATGAACTCTTAGCCATTTCTAAAGGTTTAAACTAACATGCTCAAATCACGGTTGTCACATCTTCGTTGCCGCCATCCATGGCGTACGGCGATAAGACGGCTGCGTGACGATGGTGATAATGAGAGGTGTTTGAGAAAGTGGGAGAGATTGAATAGTAATTTTTTAAGCCACCAATTTTGTGTTTGTTTAATCTGAGTTGAATGAGTAATTGTTACAAGCAATAAAGATCGGTTAGATATGTTTTTAGAGACAGAGAACAAAAGATTGAGAGAGGTGTGTGTTGAAAGAAGAAGAAACACGTATGCGGTATTCAACACACGTGTCTTGGGCGGGTGAGTGCTAATGTAATTCTCTTTTTTTGCAGAGGAATATAATGTTTGGAGAAGTAGTTGCAATTATAGTTGCTGCATTTCATTCTGAAAATCGCTGAAAGCCAAAACTCAGGAAAAGCGACGAGTGTGCAGAGTGAGTAAATTACAAGGACTAAATTACAAAGACTAAATTACAAGGATCCTCTCAGAATGTATGGTAAGAATTTGTGTTACTTGGATGTAAGCCTGGGAATCAATGTTGATAAAGATGAAGGTCGGTGTTTTAAACGTGTTTTTGTTTGCTGCTGAACCTTGATGGTCTTCATATATGTTCCTTATTTATTTGGCTATTTTTGTGATTTTTCAGAGGGAACGCTTAAGAATATCATAGTCGGGAGGGCAGCAAGATGTTCTAGAATGGTTGAAAGGGCTGACAACTTGCGGTAGATTGATAAGGATATTTTGAAGCGGTATAAACACAGATACAAGGCCTACACCGATTAGGTTCTCCGTCTCGAGTACGTGTTCAAACTGTTATTTTCCCCGTTGCTATCAAGTTCGCTGTATCCTTTCTTTTTTTATTTTCTCACCCAAAAACTTCGATTCTCTTAACTCCGGATCAGATAACAAATATCTAAACAATGAAATTTCTATTTTAACAATCATTTAGTTACCTACAGTTTGCAAAAAATGGCCGAGGTCAGATGGTAGGCTTTATTCGGGTTTAAACGAGTAGGACTAAGCAATAAATAATTACGTATTGAAAAAAAGGAGATGAACAGTTTTAGCGGTATTATGGGATTGCTTTCTGCTTACCCTTTTATATTGAAATAAATTGAAACGGCTTACATGCTATCTGAAAATGCAGTGTGATAAACAGTTGTATATGTTAGCGGCGTCTTGAGATTTTTTTGTGTGTAGGTTCAGGAATGCTTCCACCATTGGGTCGTAGAGTAGAAACTGCATTGAAGCGGTTGATCAAAAGGGATAATGGTATTCAGGCTTTGTTTTTCGAAGATCTAAAGATGAGTGGATTTGATAAAGGTTTACGCCACAAAGGTGGATGGCTTTTGTTTGATTGCGTCATTGCAAAATGATAGGTTAGTTTCACTTTTTTTTAAAAGAAATATACGAAGTTGAAAAAACTAGAAAGTAATGTCTTTTATTTGTCTCCTAACCTGATAAAGCGTTGTTAAAGAGACTATAGATGAACTATCTGACAGTTAGCATGTCCGTTCTGCATTCTAGCGATTCTTACATTTAGGTAAAATTTGCGTAATCGCGACACGTGTCTGACCATGTAATTTTTGAACATTGTAGATAGTTTCTAGAAGAGAAAATGATGTACTTAGCTTTCATTGTTTTTATGCTTAATTATTTTTGAAATAGTCGAACTTAGCCGTTTGCAATATGCAACTTTAAATTGCTAAAGAATTGCAGGATTATGCTCGAATATGGTCTTTGATTAGATAAATCGCTAAAGAAATGTGGCGTTGTGGTTATTGCAACCAATAATGACATAAAAGTATAATATAAGATGTTTAGTTGTATGTGATGGCACATGCTCCATTAAAAAAAGAATTTTAGATGAATGGGAAATAGAATCTGATTTTTAGATCGAGACATTGCCGATGTTTGCATACACTTATGTTTTAATAACTAATTTGAGTCGAATGTCGAAAAGTATTTGTATGTGCGATTGTAATTTGGTGTTTAGCGTTCGGATAAAGATATTATGATTATGAGATTAAGTACTATGTAGCTATTCACATTCGCTATAATACCGTTACTTTTTCTTTTAACTTCATTGGGTCAGAATGTGTAACAAAAATGAGTTATAAATCTTCAGCTATAAGTTTAGAGTTTACATACAATGCATTGTTGAACCAATATAGTTTTAAATTTAGACCTAGAAGTATGAAACGGGTAATAATTAGCTAAAAAGGAAACGGGTTAAACGGCTAAATTAAAATTAGCTAATAAAGGAAATATGTCTTACCTAAGTGTGCAGCCTTGGTATCTTATAATTGTGTTAGCTACAGGTTGTTCTAACCACGTTCTCTTGAATAAATTTTGTCCATATTTTTCAGCTTTGTTTTCTCTTATCCAAACAACCCTTAAACGATTTCAAAAAGGTTTTTTCTGCACTTCTTGGTTGTCCAAACAGCCCCTCAAAAGTTTTGTCCAAACGGCCCTTTAAAAGGTTATTTCAAAACAGTCACTTTTGGCCGCATCGTATCCAAACAACCCTTATACTAATTTTCTGCACGTTATAATTTGTTGAATATTCTGCATGACAATTTACAAATTGTTTACACGTTCACTATGTATTTGTATATCTTTTTTTATGTAACTCTATGCAGGAATTTTTGCACATTATAGTAATTTTTTTCTACCTTTGTGGTTATTGTTGAAGTAAACAATTCTCTTAAACGACTTTTAAGTTTTAACTCTAATTCTCTTAGACGACTTCTTGCCCACTTGACGAGTATGTTATTTAGCTATACTTTTATTGTTCCAACTTTTAACTAAGCTTCTGATTGATCTTTTCAGATATCGAATGAAGCCATAATGTTATTGATATGCTGATATGGTTACCAAGGATTGGGGTTGTGTAGAAAACTCAAATGCTAAGGCCATATAAGGAGTAGGGTGCAAAATGGGCAGACTGGATTAATGGAGCATACTGCTGACCCAGCAATAATTTTTTCGTCCATTTTTTTGAACTTCGTACATCGTTGTCAAGAACAAAAGGCCTTAGCGCCTCTTAATGAAGCAGAAGTGCACTACATTGATTTGAACAAAATGTATATTATGTTTATATGGATATGCATCTTTGCAAAAGGGCCATCCGTAGACAAACACCCCGCAGCGAAGCGCGGGCTTCTAACCTCGTTTGATGTAAACTCCAATTATATTATACCTTTATATTAAAAGGCATGATTGTGTTTCAATGCCTGCCTTAAATGCCTTTAACCCGCCTGACCCGTGAAGCGTTTAATAAACCCATTATACATTCTCCACCATCCCTCTCATATACGTGTTTAATCAACCCATCTTCATCCATCTCTCTCTGATACACGTGTTTGTTCAACCCATCTTCATCATCCCTCTCACACACAAAACCTCTCTACACACACACACACACAATAACACACAATTGTGATTCATCAAACCCACAAGCCGGAACCAAAAAATAGCGGCAACCACTGATTTCCGCCATCAAAATCAAGATTGAAATCCCGGGTGTGATGTTAGACGTTGAATCTCTCACACATCTCTCATAAACCCACAAATACACTTAAGTAGAGATTTTTTGCACACACACAAAACAGTCGGTGTCTCTTCTCCGTCAGCCGTGCACCTCGCTTCATTCAAACCAAGAGTCACAGGTGGGAGGATGATGACGATGATGATAAGCGGCATGATCTGGGGATATAAGAAGATTAAACTATCTTTTTTAACCCTTTTGATAATTTAATAATTATTTTTTTAGGATTGCTTGATTGATTTTTTAATGGTTTTTGATTATGGTGGATTTATTTCAGAAACCAATACTGCAATTTGATCCTTGAGTGGTTTTGAAGATGACAAGAACAATGAGATTAATCAAAGGAGGCTTTAGGTATATAAAAATTGTTGCTTTTTTTTGTTGCAAGTCGAAAACATTTGCTTTTTATAAAAAAAAGGCTAAAGAATCGTGCTTTTTGTGTTTTAGTATTTTTTTGGTAATGGTTGTCAATTGCAATAAGGAGAGTTATGCATTGATGATAGATCGTACACCTTATTTTGTCTTTGTAGCCTTGATTAGCATTTTTTGCTTAATTTTATTATAGACACTGAATATTTTAGCTTATTGTGTAACACAACTCTTAAAAAGTAAATAGCTTCTTTTGGCTTAACCCTAAAAAATAATAAGAGGAAAATGTAAAAAATCTGATAGTGTGTCTTTGGTTGAATTTCGGGCAGGTTTGGCCGAGGCTGAGAGCATGATGCCGAACGGTGTTTTGCTTGGCTTATGATAAACACTCTGTTTAAAACTGCTTGGATTATATTAAAGCAGGCAATGACAAGCACCTCCAACCATGTTTAAACGAGCAAGTAGTAATATATTAGCAGTTTTATTGTCAAATTTTGCGGTTCTTGGAGTTTTTTTGTTATAGTGCTTTTGTGAGGTCCAGATGTATACATAAGATCAAATCCTCACACATATTGGGTAGAAACAATGGCTTACTTTTTATGTTAAAATACGCCAAAAAGGTATAACACATGTATCTAAGACGTTTTAGCATTAGTTCTGACTTAACAAGTTACAGTGTACATTAAAGAATTTTAACTTCTGTTCCACGCGGCTCACAGTTAACCGTGGTGCACCGGGGTTGCATGTTTCCACCAGTCACAAGAAACTACCTAGGCTTTCTACTTTCCTGGAGAGACCAAGGAACCACGGTGCACCGGGTTGCCTGGTTCAACCATTGACAACAAGCTACATTGGCTTTCTTTGTTTCTTTTTTCTCTCTGTGGAGGTATTCACACTGATGAAATAGTACAAGGAATTTGAAATTAGAGGGATATAGTGACAGTTTCTATATATGTATAGTAGAGATAGAGCGGCCATCAGGTGGTGCTGGTTTCAGTTGGGGTAGAGCAAGGAGCAAGTGTGTTTGAGGGCAGGTGTACTCCTGCACCTTTCACGGATACATTAGGGTTTCTAAAAGAGCTAGCCCTGCTCATAAGGTTTGCATCGAGAAAGAGCACGACCACTGTGATGTCATCATGAAAATGACGGCGGACACCACGATCGATCTTTTTTAAGTCGGAGTATCTCATTTCCCTCTTCTTTGCTGCTTCCTGCAATGCAAGTTTTACCAATCTCTTAGCACTTCCCTGCATCAATGAAAAGGCATATTGTGAGTCAGACATCTTTTAAGGCTAAAAAGTCCCTACCGACTTGCGAGAGCAAACTTGAACAACTTCGACCGCATGATCAATGTCAAAAACTTTAATAGAAAGATGAATGGAATACACTGAAAGCAAGACAACCAAAGGGCTTGTGTCCCAATGGTACACCGTGTGTGAAAATGCTCCCCAACCAAATGGTTGCGGGTTCAAGTCCTGTTTAGGACATGCAAGATAGATTTGTGGTGTATATATTGTGAGATAGACGTGCCGTTAAAAAACAACGCTGGAGACATCATGACTTATGATTCAACATCTATAAAAAGTCTCTTAGAATTTAATTATGATAATAATAAGTTTAACCTCCGCAGAGAAATAAACTTTTAGTTTAGAGAGCAGGTCAAATTTTACTAATGAGTCAAACATTCAGAAATGGACAGAAAACGCCCAAGATAAGTCCATCCAAAACAAAAACCAAGAAGAAAAAACGACTTTTGAGGTTGGGGGAGGTGATATGTAGACAGATCATACCCCTACCCTTGGGAAAACCCGATCATACCCCTACCCTTGGGAAAACCCCGCGCACCCCTACCCTTGGGAAAACCCGCACACCCCTACCCTTGGGAAAACCCGCGGGTAAGGTGACAGCTTAGACCTCCGGCTAAGAGAAAGAAAAAGAAACCGAAAGAACGCCAATTTTTTTTTCTAATTTTTTTTTCGAAAGCATGATGATGTAAGGAAGGCATGAGAAGAAAAGGAAGCAAGATACAAAAGGCAAGCATATAGCACATGGCAAGATAGGCGAAGCAAAAAAGCAAACAACGCATAGCATTAAAAGCACCAAACTTGCATAAGACAACGAAAGCAGAGGAAGCAAAAACGAGCACGCAAACATGTACAACAAGGCAAGAGTAAAAAACGAGAAGGCATACAAAAGCAAGAGAACAAAAAGAGCACATAGAGCCATAAAGCAAAGATATAATCCATAGTCACAGGGATCGCCAAACCCTTAGCGAATTTCGATTTGGTACGAGCGATCCCATTCGCGGTACGGTTGCGATCCGGATCGCCAAGGATCGCGAACCGAAACCCAGAAATTGTCGTTCCCAATCGTACCCAAATGTTGTTCCCAATCGTACCGGATCGCGATCCAACAATACGCAAATCGGCGATTTATAGGCCTCGAAAACGCGTTTGATTACTATGTAATATGATTGTGCGGGGGCGGATCTACAGCATAAGCAGGGTATGCACGTGCATACCCTGTAATTCCTGTTTGTAGTGTAAATTTTTTTTTGGTTTGAAGCTATAGTCATTCAATATAAAGAGGGTGCATACCCAAAATAAATGAGAAAAAAAATGAAGTGCACACCCGGATTTAATTGACTATTTCAAATGAATGAATGGAAAATTTTGAAAGAAAAATGGAGTTCTTGTTCAGTGAGTGTGATGAAGGAGAAGGTAGAAGAGTCTATTCTCTCTCATCTATTATTGGTATGTGGGTCAAATGTTTATAATCTATTATGGCAAATACTTTAATATATGAAACTGTGCCTCTTCTTGTTATTTTGATTTATTATATATATATATGAATACATGATGTGGAAATTTGATGGGGTAATCCATTGTATACTTCTTTTAAAGTGTTTCATAAATCCATTTTTGTTCAGTATCTATGCTACAAATCAAAAATACCAATACTATTATTTCTTTCTTCATAGTTAAAAGTATGATATTGTTATTAAATATTTTTGTTGTAGTACACCTTAAATAAACAATATTATTATTGTGTACGCCGTACCAAAGTATTTGGTACACCGAACCGAAATATATGGTACACCGAACCGAAGCGAACCGGAATGAGCCTACCCCCCGTCGTACCGGATTTTGAGAAATAGCGAACCGCGATCCCGTACCGGAGCGATCCCCGTTCCATGTGACTATGATATAATCACTAAAACAGGGCAAAATAGATTAAAAAAAGACCTACCAAGAGAAAGCAACAACAAAGGGGCAAGTCATAAAGGCGAACCACGCAAAGCACAAAAGGAACCAAACATGCAAAAGACAAGGGAAGCAGAGGTTGGACCACCAAATCAAATAGCATAACAGAACTATTGAGTTAAGCATCTTACATTGCGCGGGTGAGTTTGAACAATATCAACAGCTTCTTGGTTAGTAAAGTGCTCCCATAGACCATCTGAAGCAAATATGATAAATTGATCATGTGGCTCCAACTGGTGTACCGACACTGATGGATCTGAGCTCAATATTGGTCTTTTAAAAGGTTCACGAAGGCGAAACTTGGCATATAGAGGTGCCCTATTGAATTCTGCCTTCTTTAAGTATACATCACCAATGGATCTTGAAATCTGCAGAAAGGGAACACAGCATGATTTCTGGGAAATTGTAATAAATGCTTACAACATAAACTTTACAGGTGGAAATTTCGACCCTTATTTAATAATGGGTCGATTTGGGTTACATATCACCTTCAATGATACAGATGGGTAAAACATAGACTATAGCTAAAAAGGAAAAGGGTTAAATGGGCCAAAAAATTGTCCAAAGTGTATTTCTAGTGCATACAGCGTCCTAAATCACTATACACAAGAAAATGTACTATCGTTGAAATCACATATGATACCTTAACTACGTATAAAAAGTGCTGGCAGATCAACTCAACTCATACTAGAAGCTCATCCACGTTGACCTGTTGCCCACTTTGCCACCACTACCAACATCTTTAGGGAAAGCTTGGATTCGGAGAAGTTAATGATAAAGTAAGGATGCTACCAATGACAAAGTTGAACAAGAAATGGGAGTGCCCATTTTTAACTGATTTAGATAAGCTAACACTGGGCTTTGTGCATACCTTGCAAGATTATGCATGGAAAGTTCAGATATGAGGTCCACGGCCTTACATTTGAATTAAGATTGCTCTTTCTTGCTTTATATTTATCTAAATTCAAGATTAGTGAAATGCACGACACATCTGTTTATGGTAAAGTAAGATTCCAACGGGTGGATGGAAGGGAAGAGTTTGTCTTGTTTCGTCTCCCTTTGTATAGTCCTTTTTTACGTTAATTCCATCTTTGTTGTGTTTAAACATCAACTGAGATGATTATTCATAGTCACACGCACGTGAGACACGGAGAGGAATTTATGAATAAAGGCAGCATTTATGAACAGTCGACAGAAGTTGAAAGTGGCGCATAACATCCATCACTTAGATTTTTGAAATTCGACTCTAATTGAACAATAATGATGCAACAGTTAATGTTATGATCTAACGATGTGATTAGCAACTTCTTTTTGGCAAGGTATGCAAGTGATAACCCAAGAGAACTCGATTAGTCTCCTGTATTAAGTCGGATTTACATGCGCGGCAAATGAATTCAAAATGTTATTAAATAATTGAAAGCTCCAACACTTTCCTATGGCTGTCAGGACTGTTTCTTTACTATAAAGTTCTACAAAAAAAACCTAGTTCCTTCAATGTTTCTCCTCTTCCTTTATTTAAAAAATTAACCGGCCTAGCCTCAATTATCCAGAAGATATATAGCAGACATACATCTAAATTTTAATAAAATACAAACTCTTTTGTTCTCATTCTAGGCTGTTTGTGAATCTCCTCTCTTTTTATTCTTTCGTAAACGCTATACTTTCTACCATCTTCTCGTACTTTTGGTGCGAGCATGCAGATTTATACCTGGAAAACGAACTTTTTCTATCTAGATAACATGAAGTATTCCATACCTTCACTTATAACTATGCATAAGTTAAAAAAAAAATTAAAAAAAAAAAAAAAATAAATAAATAAATAAAAAAAAAAATCTAAAAGTAATAAAATAAAACTCAAATATTTTGGCGTTCTTTCGCTCTCTCGTTTTCTTTTTCTTAGCCGGAGGTCTACTCGGAAGCAGACTCCCTACCCGAGGGTTTCCCAAGGGTAGGGGCATGATATGTCCTACATTTCACCTCCCCCATACCCTGCCTGGCGGGATTGGGTATCGTTGTTGTTGTTGTTGTTGTGATAAGTGAAACAATCAGTTGTTTTGTATGTTGGCCTGTTGAAAGCTGCATGTATAATCCTAGGGTAGTTACTAGTGAGAGATCATATTTTTATCTGTCACCACAAATCTATTGCTCTAAGCATTTCCACTTGAATTTTGGACAAGGAAAAATGGCGTTTAGGACTTTTTACTATCAATATTGGGTATATCTTCTGACCATAGGAGATGAAAAGGCTTTTAAAATTATAAGTAGTTAAAAAGGCTAAAAGCCATAAGTAAAACATACATTTGGTGGTTTCCTTTGTGACTAAGTGAGAATATAGAATGGGGCCATAGCAATCAAAAAACAAATTTATTCAATACTTTAACTATTATGAGCGCATAGAGTTATACTTAGGTTAACTAATATCCATAAAATTATACATACTTAACTACTATGTACGACATGCACATACTTATGTGCTTAAGAATATATTTAAACTACAACCTATGACCTTAACTTCTTTCATTTCCTGCTAATTATTAGATCAAAAAGTACATCAAGATGAATTAGTACAACTTTATGTGCTTAAACAGTACAATTGTCAACGCAAGAACTACGTGTACTAAACAATAGAAAGTAACCGTAACCCTTTGTTAATAAAAGGTATCAGGTTTAAGAGGGGTTTACCTGTATGAGGCCTTTCACCCGCCACACGTTATGCTTCAAAACCACGATTTGGGAATCATCTGGATGCGTAGAGTGTAACTCCTGTCTTACAGACTCTATACAGGCATTGTGTTCAGCAGAGAGCTGAATCGCAAGAACTTCCCCGGTTGCCTTTACAAGCCTACCCAGAACAGCCCGAGAATCTCCAAGATTAGCAATGTAAAGGTTCCCACCACATATGACTCCAACAAGACAGCATGATCCAACGGCTGCTATTTGTGGCTGCATTGGCCATTGTTTGGTAACTAGAGAGAGAAAACCATCTTCCGTTGCTTGGAAAGCTTTCTTTATTACCTCCACTGACATTGATTGATTCTCAGAAGTAAACCCTAAAAATGAAAAGAAATAAAAATAAAATAACACTACTAAATCAGTATATCCAATAAAATCTTGGATCAATACATCTTGCGTTTTGAGGTCAACACTAGCATACACATTGCAAACTGTCTGCCATTTGTGACAAAAGTTTATACAAACATTTGTATATTCACCCTAGGTGTTTATTATCATTTGTCTGTAGTTATTAATTTTCTTGGAAACTTCTAATGTTCATATTAATTTAACGAGTTGTTAATTAACTGGCATGTCATAAAAGGCTAAAACTAGTACAAATCTTCCCGAATGGATAATGGGGTTTGTTTACTTTGTCAAGTTATAGAGACTTCCCAAAAAAAAAACAAATAAGATAGTAATAACAAAAACTTAAGCTCTTGAGAGCGAGAGCTATATGTGAGAAATAATAATAGAAAGAAAAGGATCTACATGTGAACTAAAGACACCGTTTGCTTATTTTAGTTTTCACTATCGTAGGATAAACAGCTAAATAAGTGGTGTGAGAACTGAAGTTGGGGTCCACAAAACAAATAAAGAAGATCAGGGAAACAGTCAAACTGAAAAGCATAAACAACATTTTAGTTGGATCTAATCAAACATTGCAGATTTTATACGATGGCTCATTATCTTAGTTATTTTAGTTATATTATAACAGAATATTTCTGTACGTTAAAACCACAATGATTTACAGTCCCACGGATAAAAATCGCAACTTTAGAAATAATGTATCACCAGTCACTTGCGGTGATTGAAATATCAACATGATTGAAACATTTCTCAGCATTTAAGTAGCTCAAATATATCAGGATAACAAAACATCTAGTAGCATGAAACAAGCATTAACAGAAATTTATAAGTGTTTAAAATGGCTTACTCTTGAGATGTTGAAAGAGGTGACTATTAATAAACCGTGATGTCTCAGGACCACCATGCCCATCATACACTCCAACAAAGGTACCATAAGGTCCTGATTCTTGCAAACTCAAACACCCTGATTCAAGCTGACTCTGATCCTCTAATAAATTATTAGCTTGCACTACAGCCATAGAGAAATCTCCATTACAATGTTGTCCTGTGTCTTTATACCATAATAACCCATCTTGACGACCACCCGAATCAGAACCATTGTGAACATGTCGGTCCGACCTTGGCCGGAAACAGGCCCACAAAAAGTTCATGAAACCAGATATCATAATAACTCATCTCATTGAAACCCCTCTTCGAAATATCCTCATCTAACTAAGATTTAAATAGCAATAACTTATTCCTCTCAATATGTAACCTCAATCTTGAAATGTATATGCACTATAGACAATCAGAAACTGTATAAAATAAGCAATAGTATAAGCCATATATATCTACAACTGGCTTGAAAATCATCAGAAAATATGCAATCGAATAATAATCTATGCGGGTGTTTGAGTTTGCTTATTTACTTTGCATTTTTGTTCAATTAAGTTAATGAACTATTTTTTGTTCACTTGGGTCACTGAACTTACAAGAAATGACATCCAGATCACTATTCAATCACTTCAACATTAAATCAAGTGACTTGAATGAATATTTTTGATAATTAAGTAACCTAAATTGTCGTTTCTAATAAGTTTGCTAATCTATACATATATTTTTTGCAAGACCAGTGACCCAAATGTCATGTTTAATAAGTTCAGTGACAAAAAAATAGTTTAGTAACCTAAGTAGAAGCAGTTGCTTATTATCTTAGTATTTTGAGGCAAGGTAAAATAAGCTGTTTCCGATAAGCAGGGAGCTGCTCATTTCAAAGTGCTAGTTTAAAAATGAAATTAAATTATCATTTTGTTCATTCATATTTAGCAGCTTAATTCCAACAAATTGTTAATTGGCCTACAAAATAAGTATTTACTGAGTGTTAATTTCTAAGCAGCAGCTTATAAGTAATATAAGTTAGACACAATTTTATAATTGAACTGATGATCACAACAGTGTTAGAGTTGAAATTAACTAAAAATGTAAGAAACAAAAACAAGTCAAAGGTCAAACAATAAAAGAAAACATAAAATCCTAGTACCTTTTTGAACGTTGTAATCTAAAGAAGATCTGAAAACAAAATGGTTAGATCTACAGATCAGAGACTAGTTGTAGTTATGATCGTGAATCTGAGGTTGTTAAGGGTTGAAGATAGAGTGTGTGTTTGGGTGTTTTGTGTGAGTTGAAAAGAGAGAAGAGAGAGGTTATCAAGAGATAGTTGAAAGAGATTATCTTGAAGAAGAAGATGATGATAATGATATGATAGTGTTTATGAGCTGTCCAAGACATACACTTGACATCAAGACAAGTGGCACCTTAACTCTAAACAAACTCTAGGTTGTCTTACATAAAAGAATGAAAATATGTGAATTTTGCAATGGAAAATCATTAAGATACGTATGACTAAATTTGCGATTAAATTAATATAACAATAATTTATTAGTTTGTTAAAAAGTGAGTCCCTCTGTTATCATCAAATAAGATTAGACATATATTTAGACATTGATCTAAAGTAACGGCAAATAACTTATGACCGGCACGATTTTTAACTTCAAAATCTACGATACGAGAAAGGAGCAAATGTGACTTACACATTTTGCCTTGGTAAATGTGACTTACACGTTTTGCGAAGCCAACTAATTATTAAAAAAAATACTAACGGTCATTAGTACTAATGATCGTAATTTAATTGTCGTTACGTAACGACCGTTAATTTTTTTTTAACTTTAATATTTAAAATAAAAAATAGGACTAGATTTGCAACGGACCGATAATTCAAGGACTATTTCCGTAAATATTTTCATCGACAATTTACGAAAATAGCCCTTGAGGTTACCGGTCCATTTTAGAGTTAGTCCCTTACGCTCCGCGCTCATGTGTATATATATTACTATTTATATATTTATATTATATATTATAATATCTGGGTGACTTTATTTTCAGCACCATTTTAACTGCGAGAATCTCTTTTATGAATAGGTTTAGGATCTTGGACCTCTTCATGCCACATAGATATAAATTATAAGTTCACTATGGTTGAAACAAAAGATAAACCTTTTCATGAGTTTTAAACATTTTCATAAACCTCCCATAGTGGATGCCCTAAGATAGTAACATGTTCATATAATAACTGAAAAATCAAAAACTTACCTAATTAGAATGCATAGATGTGCTGCTTGTAACATATATCTATATTTCTCAAATCTGGATTAGGAAATGGTAAGGCAGCCAAAGTTTCAAACACAATTAAGCTCTACACGACTAAATAATTTTAGTAAGAAACAAATTATACGGTCACTACATAACGGTGGTAGGCAAGTATGCAATTTTAAAGATACGGAGATACCGTGTCTATGCACATCATATAATTTGAAAGAAGAAAATAAGTACATCAAATATTTCTTTGTGAAGATGCGTTGAACCATAGATGGATGGTGAAAAGGGGATTTTGGATTGAGATCCGTATTTTTTAAAACTGTTATCAGAGTTTTTGTTGTTCAGTTGAAATCCAAATGAATCGTTTAATAATGGTACATGGTGAATAGGTATAGTTACATAACCCGCCCGACGGGCGGGACATGTTCGTTTTTATTAAAAGGATTTTTGTTGTTTAGTTATAATTGTGAGACCCCCAAAATGCGGAATGTATTCGGGTCATGGGTCAAGGGGATGCCACGTCATCATACAAGACTCTAGGATTACAAGTCACAACAAAACATGAAAAGTCATACATTACGGTGCTTGACAAAATAT
>BQNB010090872.1:12107-27030 GCA_026074375.1 Tanacetum coccineum | reverse complement strand
CTACTGGGCCTTGAAGCATGTAAACTTTGACCTTGAGACCGCGGGTGATCACCAAAAAGTTCAACTCAATGAACTAAATGAACTTCATGATCATGTCTATAAGAACTCTTTGATCTATAAAGAGAAAACAAAGAGGATCCATGACTCAAAGATCATAAGCTTTCATTACTAAAGTAAGAAAGTTGATCTTAACTAATTTCTTAACTCTATATGATGTTTTGGTTGTTTTGAAATATTTTGTTAGTCTTGTTTATGTTCATAAAGGGGCTAGAGACAACAAGTTTATTATGGGATTTGATAAGTCAAAATGTTTTTGTGTTATCTCAGGATATGATGGATGTGAAAGTTATGGGGATTGGTAAACAAGCTATCAAGGTATTGAGTTTAAAAGTAATTTTTTCCTTAATTCCTCTAAAAACATATGGCATTGCAGATTTGGTCATCCCTCTGACTAAGTTCTTTCAGTTTTAAAAAATGAAATTGTTTTTGAAAACAATAAGGATTTACAACCTTGTGAAATTTGTCAAAAGGCTAAACAAACAAGAGAGCAATTTCCTTTAAGTGAGCACAAATCTGTTGTGCTTGCTGAACTTGTTCACCTTGATCTTTGGGGGCCTTACAGGATGGTTAGTAAGGAATGATATAGGTATTTCTTGATTATCGTTGAAGAGTTTACCATGACTGTGTAGGTGTATTTGTTAAAGACTAAGGATGAAGTGTTTGATTATGTTTGTGCCTTCTTTAATCTAATCAAGAACTAATTAAAAAAAAACTGTTAAGACCTTTAGAAGTGATAATGGTTGATGACATCAAATAACGTCTATTTTATAGCATCATTTATCCTATGCAAATAACCCATTTTGTATAATTATTGAAAAGAATTGTTACTTAATCGTTTGTATTTGAGAATTGCAGTAATTATGGAGTACTTGTTGAAATTTAACTAAAAGGCACGCATTCTGAAGCTTAAACGAAGATATTTTGAAGATTACTGTCCTGACGACCAATACACCGTATCCATCAAGCAAAATACGGCGTATCTGTGCCTGCACTCACCAAAGATCACGAAGGAAACAAGATCTAATACACCGTATCCAGAAAGACCAATACGCCGTATTCAAGCTATATGGAAATAATATATTTTGGAAGATATCAAACGTGGTCCCTACTCCAAGAAATCCTCGATACGCCGTATCTAAGACTTTGGATACGCCGTATCGACCATATTCCAGACCCTATAAATAGAAAACTCAAAAACGAGTTTTAAGTGTGCTAAATCATATTTTCGATACCTAAACCACAAAAGTCGATTTTCAAAGGAGAAAAAGAGCAGAAGAGGTCTTGCAACGTGATTAATTCCATAGGAGACAACTTGTAATCTCCTATACTCTTGTAATCGTTCAGTTTTTGGTATTATTCGTTAACTCGGTTAGTTTACCTTGGCTAAATTATTACTCTTGTATTGATTATGATGTTTGAAGGCTAATACCTTCGGGTATTAGCCATTATTATGAAGATCTTAATGTTTGGTTTGTTTATCTTGATTTCTTAATTTATCGTTGATTGCTTGTTTATGTTTATCAATTTATACTTGTTTATGTGCTTTTGTATGCGACCTATCATTCAACTGGATCTAGTGATACTGACCAAGTAATCTAGATGCCGGGATTGCTCTCCATATAGTGATTTATACATCTAGACCAATAGGATCACAATTAACGACCTATCTTTTCCCTTAGATTGTAAGCTTACTTGGACCATAAGGTGACCTTGGTATCAACGTGTACGTTCTCGATTAATTGGTAAAGACTTGGTTAGTGGACTACTAGTGTATGAATTTCCATTAAGCAGTAAGTGGGTAAAGACTCCATGAGCTAGGGTTTAACAAGATCACCATTGCTTTAATCCCTAAGATAGATTATAATCAGCAAATAAGGATGCTTTATGCGGATCTGTTTATTTATGACAGAATTCTATGTGTCTAGGTCTTAGGAAGAAGTAACGCCTAAGTCTTAAGAATGATAGGCCACCTCGAGATAAGTAATCATTGCACTAAATAAACAAACCAAAGTTCTGATTGGATTAATAATGGTTAATACAGTTTTCTTATATTTGGCTAGACCGCTCTTTTATCTTCTGTTAATCTGCTTGCGTGTGTTTTAGTGTCTTAAGTTGATTTTAGTCACCACTAAACCCGTGCCAGTCTCTCAGGCTGAAAACCCCTCTTATCCGTTAGAATTAGGATTAACATAGGTTTAGCATAGGTTTAACATAGATTAGACTAACTTAGATTAAAAAAACCAAAGTATTAATAAATTGAAAGGGTTTCTCGCTCTTAGTGATCGACACCCTACTTACCACGAATCTACCACCGACCGGATACACTGTCCGTTAATGTGTTATTTTTGGTTAAGTCGGCAAAATATAAATTTAAAGCTTGAATCATAATTTACAACCACACAACGACACATCAAGTTTTTGGCGCCGTTGCCGTGGAGTGAAAATAAATCTTGATTTTTATTTGATATTTTGGTTTTTAACATTAGTTTAGATTAGATCTAACCCTTAGGATTAGTGTAATTTAGATTAGTGTATAATTCTGTATATTCTATATATTTGCTTGTATATTTGTGTATTTAATTGTTTGCGTGTTTAATTGTTTTTCTCTAATACACTGTTCTGGTCGATAACCCAATACGGCGTATCCACTTCCATTGGATACGGCGTGTCCAACTTTCTATCCAATACAACATATTCATTCAAAAAGATTAATACGGCGTATTCAGTTCCATTAAATACGGCGTATTAACTATCAGATACAGAATCAGAAGCTGAGATTTCTGTTTGATATTCGTGCCTAATTTTTTTATCTTTCTTCAGAACAAATCCTGCTGATATTTTTACCTTTGTGAGATATCGTGCTTATCAGATCTAGTTGACTGAAGAATGACAGATAAAGAAAAGAAATCAACTATGAAAGGATTTGAGACTAATGACCAAGCAAATTACTATTCAAGGATTAGAAGCATTATGGTTAATGGAAAGAATGCTTATGAGCTGAAAGAAAAATTCCTTGATGATTTGCACAAAAATGTGTTTAGTGGTACTAATGAGGAAGATGCGGTCGAGCATATCGAATACTTTCTAAAAATTGTTGACCCAATTGATTTACTGAATGTGAATCAGGATAAACTTAGAGTAGTCGTTTTCCCAATCTCATTGGTTAGAGATGCATGGAAATGGTTTGATGGAATTAAAGGATCAATTACTAGTTGGGTCAATTTAACTACTAAATATTTTAGAAAATACTACCCGCCTTTCCACACTGGCAGAGTTAACACCCCAATAATTAAGTGGGACCCTACTAATCCAGAGTTTAAAAACTGGTTGGCCTCAAAGTTTGTAAACTACAAGACGATGGATATATTCACTAAAGGAGCGTTGTGGGATTACTAGAAATTAGAAAGTAACGAAATTGAGCCAACAGATCTTGAGGAAACTGATCATGATGATGAACATGAAATCGGTGAAATTTTTAAGATTAAAACAAACTTGTTCGATTATGAAACACCGCTGTGTGAAAAATTCAAAGAGTTTAATTACCTACTCAAGACAGACCCGGATGTCCTAACTAAAGATATTGAGGGATTTAAGACTTATGACGAATACAAGAATGATTGGATTTATAAATGGAACAAAAACGTGCCATGGGTACACGAAAAACCATAGACTGACACTGGAGTATGGACTGAACCCGCTCCAGTTGTGCATTGTTGTTAGCCATTTAATTATAAAAGTGGGTATTCGGAGTGGCCTACCTATAGCTGGAAATAAGATGGATATTGTAATGGAGGAAACTTACCAGGAGCTTACATAATAGGAAACATGCTCCGTTACAAAGATTTAGAATGGTACGATGCTCTGAAGGATAGCGAGCTGAAAGAAGAAGCTTTAAGAAATAAGGCTATCAAGGAAGGATTAATCAATGAAGATGTTGAATCGAATAATGAAGGTTGGAAAAGTTGGGACGACTTTGAAATTACCAACGGTGATCGTAATGAATATGAAAATAAACATGAAGATGACGAAAGATATGAGTTATGTGGTAATGAAACTCATGAGTTGCCGGTTTGCACTATAAGAAGATTCTAGATGATCAAGTATTCATTCGAACAAGATGGAGATGAATACGAAGATTTGATGAGTACAAGCAAAGATGCATGCTGAGCATACCAAGAAATATTTTGCATGATGGACGAAGGATGAATGGTAACATGAATGGAGTAAAGAAGCTGAGGAAAAGTATAACTTAAAGACTAGCTGAAAGAAAAATGCTTCCTGGGAGATAACTCAGATTGTTATTTATTTTTATCGAGTCTGTCTTCCCAGACATCAATACGGCGTATCCGCTCCATACCATATGGTGTATTGAATGTCTAGACGTTTTCAGTCCTTTTTTTATGCACTTTAAAACATTATTTTCAGTTCTGTCAATACGATGTATTCATGCACAATGGTAACGACCGTTTCACAAACTAGACCCGTATTTATATACTTTTATAGGTTTCTCGATACAGCATATTCCAGTTTATGGATACGTCGTATTGGTTTCCTGTATAGTTTATTTAGCTTATTTAAATTAACCGTAGATATCCGAGACATGATTTTACATGTTTTTCCTATAATTTACACATGACCTCGCTGAAAGAAAAGAATTTGACAATGTTGGTGGAGAATCAGCCAATCTAGAAATTTTGAAGTGTTGGAGTCTTAAAACCTCAAGACGACTGTTCAACACGAACTCTTGATAATAAACAAAATATGGAGAATCTACCGAGCAAAATATCAGGGGAGTTTCTTATTTTAATTCTTTTAAATTCCCGTTTTTAATGTTTTTATCTATACAATGAGGACGTTGTATAATTCAAGTGGGGGGATGGGAATTAGAATGATACTTGTCCTATTTTTCACATAAAATGCTTAAATTATGCTCAATTTTTTAAGCATACCTTTGTGAAACTACATGTTACATAACCCACACACAATAACCCTATTTAATATTGTTAGGATTATCCTTATCCTTTCCAAATTTTACCCAAATTACCAAAATATGAGTGTGCCGTGATGTTGTAGACTTAGAACTTGGCTAAGAAGATATCTATTCGAGACCATAATAATGAGGTACTATGGATTTAGATGGAGCAACTTGTTTAAATTGGTAAAATTCTAGGATTATACCCAAAAAGCCTTTATATTTTATTTTATTAACTAACTACACTGGTTAGTTAAATCCCCGTATAAACCCTTTGTTTACTCTCAACTTAAAAGTAAGATACCCTTAGAAAAACCAATAGAGCCAATCCTTTAGAAATTACACCAACTGTTTGTTTCGTTACACCTTTACACCTTAGCCTACCCTGTTAGATTAAGTCCATTTATCAGTTGCTAGTTGCTTAAAGTGTAAAGTATTTATTTCCCGAGTCTTGTGTCAATTTTCTATCTTTGGTATTGTTGGGAAGAAATTTGCATATTGCAAATGGGAATGTATAATGTAGTCAAAACTCATGTATTTTTACTACCAAAGCAATTATTGGTACGTCCGAAGAATGAAGAATTACCGAAGGAATTATCCGGAGTTATTATGATCGTGAAGATGGTGAAATTACACCGAGTTTAAAAAAAAATCGAAAAAATTAGAAAAATCGCAAAAAAAAAGAGGAGGAAAGTTTGAAGATAATCGTTTCACAAAAGCTTAGACCGAAGGAATTATATGAAGGATCGATTATTCGTTGATACGTCTTATAAGTCAACGATGTAGAGTATTGTATAAAGTGGTATATATCACCACTTGTCTTGTAAAAGTATGTAAAGTATGGGATGATTGGGAAGTTGACCGTTACATGAACGCCAACTCAGGTTGTTGTTTTTGATCAATGATCAAGACGTTTGTAAATAGTTGTGTCTTTATCATGGTGATGGTCAGGAAAAAGTGTCTAGCAACTTATATCTTGGACCTAGTCTATTTGTTTTATAATTTTTGTTTAACAACAATTTATTTCCTTTTCCTAAACATTAACCATGGGTTTTACGCGAATGAGGATATGATCAAGCATGCATGTCTATTCCATTGTTACGGCCATGTATGCATGTCTCAGCTGCCTTGTTGGTGTGGTACTTTTGGTGAAAGATTGTAGAATGATCAACCCTAAGCCTTATAATAAAAACCCATTTTACCTTTATAAACTTGTTACTCTACAACTCTAGTGGTGGAGATGTGTATCCTTGCTAAGCTTATGATAGAATACTCGTCACGACCGAGCAATTGAGTGAATTAGTTACATGATTACCACATAGATTAGTTGAGTGATTTGAGTGCTTTTATCTTCCTATTTCGTGAGGTGTTTGGTTGTGTACTTGTAATAGATCGAATAAATGCTTAAAAGGAAAAATCCTTAGGGATACATTTTCATAAACTTCTAAAGGCTACTTGAGGACAAGTAGGATTCAAGTGGGGGGATATTTGATGACATCAAATAATGTCTATTTTATAACATCATTTATCTCATGTAAATAACCCATTTTGTATAATTATTGCAAAGAATTGTTACTTAATCGTTTGTATTTAAGAATTGTAGTAATTATGGAGTACTTGGTGAAAGTTAATTAAAAGGCACACATTCTGGAGCTTAAACGAAGATATTTTGAAGATTACTGTCCTGACGACCAATATGCCGTATCCATCAAGGAAGATATGGCATATCTGTGCCTGCACTCACCAAAGAACACGAAGGAAACAAGATCCAATACGCCGTATCCAGGAAGATCAATACGCCGTATTCAAGCTATATGGAAATAATATATTTTGGAAGATATCAAATGTGGTCCCTACTCCAAGAAATCCCTAATACGCCGTATCCAAGACTTTGGATACGCCATATCGACCATATTCCATACCCTATAAATAGAAAACTCAAAAACAAGTTTTAAATGTGTTAAATCATATTTTCGATACCTAAACCACAAAAGTCGATTTTCATAGGAGAAAAAGAGTAGAAGAAGTCTTGCAACATGATTAATTCCATAGGGGACAACTTGTAATCTCCTATACTCTTGTAATCGTTCAGTTTTTGGTATCATTCGTTAACTCGGTTAGTTTACCTTGACTAAATTATTACTTTTGTATTGATTATGATGTTTGAAGGCTAATACCTTTGGGTATTAACCATTATTATGAAGATCTTAATGTTTGGTTTGTTTATCCCGACTTCTTAATTTATCATTGAATTGCTTGTTTATGTTTATCAATTTATACTTGTTTACGTGTTTTTGTATGTGACCTATCATTCAACTGGATCTAGTGATACGAACCAAGTAATCTAGATGCCGGAATAACTCTCCATATAGTAATTTATACATCTAGACCAATAGGATCATAATTAACGACCTATCTTTGCCCTTAGTTTGTGAGCTTAGTTGGACCATAAGGTGACCTTGGTATCAACGAGTACGTTCTCGATTAATTGGTAAAGACTTGGTTAGTGGACTATTAGTGTATGAATTTCCATTAAGTAGTAAGTGGGTAAAGACTCCATGAGCTAGGGTTTAACAAGATCACCATTGCTTTAATCCCTAAGATAGATTATAATCATCAAATAAGGATGCTTTATGCGGATGCGTTTAATTGTGACAGAATTCTACGTGTCTAGGTCTTAGGAAGAAGTAACGCCTAAGTCTTAAGAATGACATGCCGCCTCGAGATAAGTAATCATTGCACCAAATAAACCAACCAACGTTCTGATTGTATTAATAATGGTTAATACAGTTTTCTTATATTTGGCTAGACCGCTCTTTTATCTTCTGTTAATCTGCTTGCGTGTGTTTTAGTGTCTTAAGGGTTGATTAGTCAAACCACTAAAACCCATAGCCAGTACTCTCAAGCAGAAAACCCCCTTATCCATTAATTTAGGATTAACATAGTATAGCATAGGTTTAACAAAGATTAGACTAACTTAGATTATAAAAACCAAAATATTGAATAAATTAAAAGAGTTTCTCTCGCTCTTAGTGATCAACATCCTACTTATCACAAATCTACCACCGACCGGGTACACTGCCCGTTAAAGTGTTGTTTTTGGTTAAGTCGGCAAAATATAAATTTAAAACTTGAATCATAATTTACAACCACACAATGACACATCAAGTTTTTGGCGCCGTTGCCGGGGAGTGAAAATGAATCTTGATTTTTATTTGATATTTTGGTTTTTAACATTAGTTTAGATTAGATCTAATCCTTAGGATTAGTGTAATTTAGATTAGTGTATAATTTTGTATATTCTGTATATTTGCTTGTATATTTGTGTATTTAATTGTTTGCGTGTTTAATTGTTTTTCTCTAATACACTGTTTTGGTCGATAACCCGATACGGCGTATCCACAACAGAATGTGAATATGGAGATGAAACATAAGAATCTGTTAATACAAATAAACCGGTAAAAACATTTATTTCTATCTTACGATATTACTATGTTTTGTTGATAACAACTAATAAAACCGTGTTGAAGTAAACTACCCAAATCACACACATGTTATATCAATTATTACCTTTTCATTGTTAGAAATACTTAGAATTATAAGTAAATAGTCTAAATACTACTTACATCATTTATGAAATCATCTAATACAACATATCTTAGGGTGATCTTACAAGATTACATAAGATCTCTCAAGATTTGGTTATCAAAAATCAGATTTGGTTACTGTTGGCCGGTTCCATTCAAGAACACTGGCACGTTCCTTTATGCAAAAGAACCGGTAGAATCGGGCTACAGTGCCAGTTTTTGGCTATAAATACCATGCAATTTCTCATGTTTTATTCACCAATTTTCTTTCTCTAATCTACTGATCATCATCCTTTCTTTAGCTCTTGTTTAGTTTTCTCTAGCATTTATAGGTAATTATCTTCACGAAAGAAATTGCCAAACACCCCTTTGAGATGATCAAGCTCCAAGTACCTTGTTTCGCATCTTCATTGCATTGTCAAGATCATACTTCTGATTCTTGTACATCATATAGTAGTTGTAGTTACTCTCATCCTCATTGTAAACCAAGTATTGTAGTGTTGGTGTGATTCTACCTTGTGAAGAATCCAGTATCTAGCTTTGTATCGTTAAAAGGTGTAAACAACGTTGTGAGGCTTCTTCGCTGGTTAAAGGAGATTGATTACTAGTGTTTACGAACTCTCGAGTAGGTGACTCGGGGAGTGGAGTAGGTCAAAGAAGGTGTCCTTGTAGCCAAACCACTATAAACAATCATGTCTTAGTTGAATCTCTCTAACTCTTTACTTTCTTGCATTACATTTATTTACTAACCAAAACATCAATATTTTGTGCAAACTTCACATAAGATCATAACAAATTTTTGAAAAGTAAATCTTTAAACAAGAAAACTATTCAACTCCCCTTCTAATTTTCCACAATTGGTATCAAAAGCTGGGTTATCAAAGTTTTTAAAATATATTGTATTTTAAATCTTTAAAACGATAATGGATTCGGAAAACTACAAAGAAGGTCAATCTATGCAATGACCACCTCTCTTTGAGGCTAATTGCTTTATTTATTGGAAAAACAATTTTAAAACTTATGTGAAGTATAAGGATATTGATCTTTGGCATATTATAGTTCATGGTAACTATAAACCTACCATTCAAAAAGAGGGTAAGGTTGAAATCATTCTTTATGGAAAATATGAAGAAAGCCATATGAAAATGATTTCCAAAAATGATTTCTAAAAATGATTTCCAAAAAAAAATAGTTTTATACAATGCTTTACCTAAAAAGGAATATGAAAGAATTTGGAATTCACTAATAATCACTCATCAAGGAAATAAGCAAGATAAAGATAACAAAATAGACTTGTTTGTTCAAAAGTATGAAGAGTTCACTATTTCTGATGATGAGCCTATTGATTTTGTAGGATATTCGAAATCGTAACACAATCGAATGACTAGAGGATTAGCCAAGTTCTAGAGAGAGAAAGTGAGGGAGAGCTTTCTAGAGTGAGAAAATGAACTTGTATAAATGAAATGACTAACCCACCTCTTTCATGGCATAGAAGAGGCTTTTATACTTACTATAAAACTGGCCTAGGGCCTCGGTAAAGGGCTAACATGTTGGGTTTACTACCCGACCCATTACCGAACATTATACATTAACTACTTAACTACGAGCAACAATAAATGGTAATATACACGGGGTGACCGAGTCTTTTTCTAATATCTAACAATCTCCTCCTAAAGGAGGTCACCCTAGAAAATACTAAATTAAGCTCAACTATCTATTTCTTGTGTTCAGCTCGTAGTCTTTGATTCTTCATGCATTGATTTCTTTGTACATATTGTAGTAGTATTTGAGCGTAGTTACTTTGACTTGTGTGATCTTTGAGCATTCTTTGAGATCATCAGCCACAGTAAATCTCCAAATCATCCTTGTGGTATTATTGCCTTCATGTGATGTTGTGACCTTCGAACCGGCATGCAATAAAAACTTGTATGCAATATTGATAGCTGACGTACGTTTGTTATTTCTTCAGCAATTCATAACTTCCTCACTTTGGACATACCGAAGAAATAAGTTGATGAATCAAGTTTGCGGAAGCTTAGGTCATTTCTTTCTTGATGTCTAAAGTCATTGATTCTTGAGTATGAGCATATGGCTATGAAACTTGACTATGTTGGAAACGAGGTATCTACATCTCTATCATATGTAATCCTGGAAATAAAACAGTTAGCAAAAAGCTTGTGATGAATAAACTTTGTCATTCATAGGAGTTCGAATTGCCATTAACCTCCGGTTCCATAGGACAGGTTTTATACAGTATATCTACATAACTTGTGATCATGAGTCATTATAAGAACCAATTCCTTGATAGGGTTTTTCCAAACCAAATGTTAGATCTCTAATCGCAGATATCAGTTAATTCACTGTACTAATGCTATATCATCGTTACCGACATCTCAAAGCAGGCTACCTCACCAATAGTATTGCAACACTAAACGTAAGAGTGAATCATGAGTACAATCTCAATTGATTGAAGAGAAATCCTGATTTGAAAATCATCGACGTGTCACTAATAACAGCAATTTTTGTAACCCAATCGAAGTTTTAAAGCTTTATATAAAAATTCCATTCTCTGTCATCATAAATCTGGAACCGAATCGATGCCCAGTGTCACAAAGTTTGACCATTAAGGATCTCACCCGTCACCTATACCATGAGCTTGTTTGATTGCTCAACAGATTTTCCATCTTCATTTGAACCATAAGTGTCACTCGATGTTCTGCAAAAAACACCTGGATAATGCGTAGGACGCCTTTTATAACCCTTGTTTCACCATGTGTGATAGAACAGTAATGTGGAATAGTGTCCTAATGAGAGTAATTTGTGATCTCTTAGCTCTAGACTCAATTTGCTATTTGGTTTAGTGAACGGAACACGGCTGTGCGGACAGCCATCTGTTCAAAATCAACTAACACAGATGAGAAAGTCAATAATAACGTTTTTAGTCTCTGTGATAAATGAAACAAAATCTTTTGAGAGATTCTAGTGGCAAAGGAGTTGTATTCATCACTAGGTCCATGAGTCTCTTCACTGTCAGCAATTCAACCGATGTGATTCTACAGCAATGTAGTGACCAGTTTCTACTACCTATAATTTTTAAGGAGGCTGACTTTCCATTTCACCCTTTAGCTGAACATTTCTTTTCATTCTCAACCCCTTTAGTGCTTACAGAGACTTCATTATAATACCTTTTTTGTTGTATGTTCCAGTTACTAGCTCCCATCACAGTTCCGCACTAGTTCGCCTTATTCTCACAATACTACCTTTGTAGTCATACATAGGACTTCTAACTGTCTAGGGAGTGTCCTAGTAGATCCCTCTGGCACGGGCGAGATCATGGGAACGAGTACCTAAAGCCCTTACCATCTTAGTAAATCCGATAAAGTAATTACAGGGTTTGGTCCTTTGGTAGCTGTCACTTCCTATAAGACCATTTAAGAATCAACCAAGGTACTTGTGATATAAATATCAAAGACATTGTACCTTGATTATTTTGATTATATTTAGAAACGCCCCCCTCAACACGTGCATCAGTAATCAAAATTATTTGGCACATGGAGGGAGGAGTACCTGTTTGAGTCTTAATAGATCACATTTTTATCAGATTTCATATTAAAATCACATTCTTTTCCCTGATCAAAAATTTCAAACCCTTTGAGATTTAGGATCTCAATTGATTTAATATGTTAGAGAAATTTAGGAGAAATTGTGGTCTGATTAAATACAAGTCGATATTGGAACTTATATATGCTCCCTTTCAATTAGTGAGGGAGTCTGTCAGTGACAGTTATGATGATTTTATAAATGATTTAGAGTTTAACGAGAAACTCATAAAAAATTCATAACTAACATATAACACTGATAACTACATATTTATATAATGTATAAAGTTTACAATATACTACACATGATATTGACCTTTTAGATGGAATGACGATATCATTCAATTCTCTGAAGAAGCCTGTAGTCAATATCACGAACACGTCCACCAACAAAGCAAGTCAGGATCTGGTAGATCTTCTTGTCCTTCAGTCGCCTTTCAATTCGTATAACCTTTGCTCCTTGTCACGTCCTGTTTAGTCCAAAAGCACGTATTCAAAAAACACATTGATGCTGGCATGATCTTAATCCATTACATCGTAATAGGTTTATAGAATGTGTGTAATCCAGTGTTTCCCCAGAAATAACTGTCAACGAAAGTGCCCCTCACTGAACTTGGTATATTTAGGTGAACCGCATGATCTTTCCATTCATTGTTTGGGACGCAGATGTTTTACTCCTCGATGAGAACTCAATGATGTATAATCTGCTTGAACTCATACCGTAGCATCCCTTCCTGTTTCAGTGAGGTTCAAACCTGCGTCTGTTAGCTTTCAATTTTGAGTTGAAAATCTTCAAAACCCTTGTCGAATCACTAAGTTTCGGGTCTCCATAACTTAACAGCATGGATAACAATCCGTTTGTCTGAACAGAAAATGAGCGATATGACCTTGTAGAAGGAGCAAAATCAAGTCCTTCAAAGTCTATAGATACAAGTTCCTTGATTTTTTTTTTAGAAATCGTTGTGTTCTTGGAAGTCATCTCTTCGGATAACAATTTTCACTCAAGTAGTCATACCCATCATCAGAATTAGCTTGATTCGGACAACACTTGATATGTACCGCATAGTGTGTTCGCACTATCTTTAAAAGATGCAAAGAGAAGTCATGTCTGTCAATGTAGAACTTCTGTCGATTAAACCACCAGTAAACGATACCATACTTGGCACTTATGTCATAGGTGCACATATCTTCAATCACTCTGTTCTGGCACTGCAGTTTCAAGACCGAAGTCAGATAAAACGAGCAACCTTCATCTTGGAGATTGACAATACCGGTATGCTTCCCTTTGCTAAATCTCATATATCGAGATCTTTGTTTAATAGAAGAAGATGTTGTGAATAGTGACATGACCCTAAGGCCCATGCCGAGAGTAGAGGTTCGGTGAACAGGATTATACTTGATCCTCCCTTCCTGATTCGACCAGTCAACCTGATCCGTGAGCATCTTGTGACACTCCTCCATCTAAAACTGAAGGTGAATTATATCTGGATAAAAGACCTTGACAACTTCATATGCCTGCCCTTCCAAGTCGGCTTGGGTAAGTTTAGACTTGTTTATTTGACGGCAGTACCAATTCAGGAAAGTCATCATGTCGCCAGTCTTTGCAAGCAATGAGTTCTCAGCAGGGGGTTCATAGCTTGAAGCTAATGTAGACGCCCAATTGTTCTCTACATCTGACACATTGGAAGGAAGAATGGTCCAAGTAGGTTCAGGAGTCACAGATCTTTCCTCTCCAGGTAGTGGTTTCCACTAGTCTTTTCTTGAATCAGCAGCTGCTGGTGTGTGATCATTCCCAGAGTCTTGATCATCAGATACCTGTACCTGTTAGTCAAGAGCGAAGTCATCATGCATCAGATCATCTGAAAGAGATAGCTCTTGATCCACTGCGATGCTAGTTGACTCATATCTAGTATCAAATGTGGTCCAAGCGATAGATTGTTGAGCTGAGGCTATAGTCTTAGATGAACTCAGAGCTTCACGGCCCTGTTGCGAAGTAGATCCTGATGTACTAGTCGATGGAGGAGGTGGAGGTGGTGGTAACTAAAAAGATGCTCCTGAAGTACCTAGAGTACCAGATGCGCCTGCTGGAGGAGGTGGAGGAGGTGGCTGTAATGGTGGAGACCCAGGAGGAGATCTTGGTGCGTCACGTCTCTTTCGTCGCTTTTTACGAGCTTCCTCCCGATCAGCAAGACGTTGATTGGAATAATCCAACTCTAAGGACTTATGCAGGGCTTCATACAAGTCCTTGTGAACATTATTAGTCTTGTAGGAGTAGTCTTCAAACATTCGCTGATGCAGTATTTCCTTCATATCGACAGTGGCAGATCCCTGAAGCGAGCTCGTAGTGGAGCTTGCATTGCCAGTCTACTGCATCTGTAACTATCTCATCAATAGCTTGACTTACCTTGTGGGGAATATCGAGATTCTCCAAGTTGTATAGCCGTGTTCCATGTTTGTCCAACCTTTCCCTCAGGGCTAAATTGACTTGTAATAGATCCGCCATATGTTGTTCGGGTTCACTTATGCGACGGACAAGGATCGGATCAGCGGTGCTTTGTTATGGTTAAGGTGGAGGTGGTGGTAGAGATGTTGTTGTTGTGATTGTTGTGACAGTTGATGTTGATGTTGGTAGTAGTGCTTGAACCGTTATGGAGACAGGTTGTGACATTGTGAGATCGATAACCGGAGTGGTCATTAGAGGAACT
>BQNB010090871.1:0-27030 GCA_026074375.1 Tanacetum coccineum | reverse complement strand
TTAACGGGGAAAGAATGTGACAACCCGAGAATTTCCGTTCATCAAGTTAGCCGTTTCCGTGTAGCAATTTGAATTTTTTTTATGTTTCGTTTAGTTTTACCGTTTAACCGGAAAGTTGTTTCGTTATATTCTGATAATCGTCTCCGGGAGCGAACCGGGACACCAAACGTTGTAGTATTTTGGCAATATCCGCGTTTTTATGTTTTTAAGCAATATTTAAAGTTTCGTAATTTTTCGTGTTACCGTTACTCGTTTCGTTATTTACGTGCTTCGTATCTAATTTAAACTTATACATGTTCATGCTATATCTTGGAAATTAATTCTCAAAGAGCACTATCTATCCTAGAAAGTGGGAAAAATATCTTTGGTCCCCCCCTTTTTGCTCATCTCCACCGATTACACACATACATACTAGCATAGGATTCAAAATTCAAAAATCAAATCACTAACAAACTTGCATGAAAAATGGAAAGGACTAGTACTAGAGATGTGTTGATAGGTGGATCATATTGGTCCCCTATTCTTGTCCACCTAGCCCATTCGGCACACACTAGTGTGTGTGTGTGTGTGTAAACTTTGTATGCATATATACTTGTTCTCATCTTATTTTTCATTCATTCACCAAAACATTTTTCTCTTGTATTTTCTCTCTCAAAAACACACTACTCTTTTCTTGCTCCTCTCTTGTGCCGAACCAAAAACCCACACCCAAATCCTTTCATTTTTGATCTTTGATCATCCACTTGAAGATATATTGTTCGTGTTGATTGTTTGTTCATCCGGGTAATTTGTAAAACAACGTTTGGGTTGTTCTTTGATTTCTAATCTACCTTCGTCGTGTTTCTTTGTAAGTCATCTTTATTTTTCATAAATAAGTTGTACTTTTGCATTCCTATGATCATCCCGAACAAGGTGTACAAAGCGGATCGTTGTAAAAATCATTATCTAGTTTTCTATAAAATTTCAAGTCTCAAAGTTAAATATTTTTGTTTATAAATGGAAGAAAATAAAAAGTAGTTGTACTTTTGCATTTAAAAGTTTATTGTGATTTTGTTGATATATATATTGCTATTATTACGGTTATATCGTTTATTTAAGATTTATCGTATATTGAGTTTGAATATTGTTGGCGAAAAGATTAAGTTAGATGTTGGATTTGTTATAAGCGTAAGTTGAATGTCGAAGAGGTTTAGGTTTAGAACGGACTTGTTGCAATATTTGCGGTGTTGTCGAAAATATGACGGATATACTTGCGAGTCAATAAAAGATACACTTTGTAAAATAGATAGTTTCACAAGACGAGATTTATAAAAATGGAAAGTCTATATTTTTAGAAAGGTCATGCCGAAATTTCGTAAAAATTTATAAAAGCGTCGAAAATATATTTTTATTATCAAACTTATGATAAAATGTAGAAAAACGTAAGTGTCGAGTTTAGGTCAACATTTTTAGTTATCGAGTCAACGTTGATGTGTCGGGACACTAAAAGACGAAATACACTAAAAGACGAAATACACTAAAAGACGAAATATTTTCTAAGATGTTTTGAAGTGTCGAGACTTGTCAAAACTTATAACTTTTGAAAGTGCGTTTTAAAAAGAGATACGCCGTGTCTACTTGTGCTTGGATGATCAGTTCTTGCGTTAAGCGTTATTCGTTGTACATCATTCTTAAACGACAACTATATGATAGGTTGTCGCTAGAACCGTGAGATTCGTTTTCACCTGATTGATTCCTTTGATTTACTACCCGTATAAGGTGAGTTCATAGCCCCACTCTTTTACTCGTTTTGAATAAATGTTTTATAACTTGGGGTGAGAAACATTGCTTGTTTTTAAAACTGGACACAAGTACTTTGCGTGAGATTTTCCCTGTTTACGTGTTGCCTAAGTAGCGTTTAGACCACTACTGCCCCACTTATCATGAACCGTCAATCTCTTGACTGGAGGACCGGTCGAGGGAGCGCGAGTGTTATAAATAGATCTATTGGGATTAATTATCCCTATCCGGGTGAGTAGCGCTCACTACCCACGGGGTGCCCGATAAACGGATATATACCATGTCGAACTTAAGAAGGTAGTCTTGGTCAGATACCTCGGGGGCTTGTTTCAACCTAGCAATGTACTGCTATAAACGTAATTAGCTTCGGTGTCATGAGCTTAGCGCAACGTAAATACCTTTTTATGTGAAGTTGTATTTGTTATAACTGTCGCATACGTGTTGAAATCTTGTGGTCCACTTATAATAAACTTTGAACTAAACCGAATGAATTTCACTCAACTTTATGTTACGTTTTTAAAGCATGTTTTTTCTCCAGGTGCTTAGCATTGATGCCTGTTATTCGACTTATGCGAAGTCTATTTGCTGTACCGTTTTTACCAGAGATTTAATCTATGGTCTTTAATACCGATGTTGAAACTTAATTAAGCTTCCGCATTTTAACTTTGAATCTTTTGAATTTAATCGATGAAAGACTTATTATATTATTTTACAACATTGCAAATAACGGTGTTTATTTTCAAATTGGTTTTCTGTCTTTTTGTTGATATCCACTTCCTGCACAATACAAATGCAAAACAAACATATATTTGGCAGTTTTTGTCTGTTTTTGGTCATTTAAGCTCGTTTTTAGAGGTAAAAGATATGTGTAATTAAGCACTTATCAGGTTGCCAAGTCTTGGATAACATGTGTCAACACAAATGGAAACACTACGTTAAGTGAAGCGCAGGGGGTGTCCCTGTGAATCACCTCCAGCGTGAGAGTAAGTACGTGCTTTGTAGCGTAAAGTAAGGTAAAATGAGTGTGTATGAAAGGTGTTGTCATACCTGGAGACCTGACCATCTATTTATAGGTGTGCAAATAAGATGGACGAGGCCTAGCACAAAATCCGGTAAACGTGGGGGTATCCTACGATTTAAGGGGTGATTGCAGGAACTGTGTACCATGATCTCTACCTTGGCAGGAAAGCCTTGGCAGAGAGGGAGAACGTGTGTTTTAACTTAGCCAGACCTTTGCCCTAGTTTTGTCGAAGACCTCCCGCAAAGGGTGTAGGCCTTCGCGTGGCGGATTCCCATACTTGTAATCATCCTGAAGATGATTTTATGCCACTCGAAACTATTCAAAGATCTTATAGTGTAATTAGGAAGAGGATCTCATTCGAGCTCGAATGGGAGACCTTCGAGCCGGAGAGGGGGGTAAGTCATCACTAATCTAAGCTAATTCTAACCTAAGTCAAACATATGCTAATCATATGTTAGTTTTAATCTTAATTCTAACAGGTTAAAAAGGGGGGGGGGTAGTCTGAGAGACTGGCACGGGTTTGGTGGTGACTACAATCAATTCTTGACACTTTAACCCACGCAAGCAAATTAACAGAAGATAAAAGAGCGGCCAAGCCTTATAATAGATAACTGTATTAGCCATCATTAATCTGATTAAAAGTTGGTTTGTTTATTCAATGCAATGATTACTTATCTCGAGGTGTTGTATCATTCTTAGACTTACGCGGGACTTCTTCCTAAGACCTAGACACATTAGTTCTATCACAATTAAAGAATCCGCATAAAGCATCCTTATTTGCTGATTATAATCTATCTTAGATATTAAAGCAATGGTGATCTTGTTAAACCCCTAGCTCATAGAGACTTTACCCACTTAGTGCTTAACGGCGATTCATACACTAGTAGTCCACTAACCCAATCTTTACCAATTAATTAGAACATACTCGTTGATCCCAAGGGTCACCTACCGGTCTAACTAAGCTCACAATCTAATGGCAAAGATAGGTCATTAATCGTGATCCTATTGGTCTAGATGTATTAATCACTATATGGGGAGCTATCTTGGCATCTAGATAACTTGGTCCGTATCACTAGATCCAGTTAAATGATAGGTCGCATATTAAAGCATATAAACAAGTATAAAATGATAAACGTAAACAAGCATACAACGATAAATCAAGCAATCAGGATATAAACAAAACCAAACATTCAGATCTTTATAATAATAGCTAATACCCGAAGGTATTAGCCTTTAAACATTATAATTAATACAAGAGTAATGGCGTAGCCAAGGTAAACTAATCGAGTTAACGAATGATACCAAAAACTGGATGATTACAAAAGTATAAGAAATTACGCGTTGTCTCCTATGGATTGGATCGTGTTGCAAGAACTCTTCTGCTCTTTTTCTTCTCTGAAAATTGGCTTTTGTGGTTTAGGTATCAAGAATATGATTTGGCACACTTAAAACTCGTTTTTGAGTTTTCTATTTATTGGGTCTGGATTCGGTTCGATACGGCGTATCCAATGTCTTGGATACGGCGTATTGGGGGTTTCTTAGAGTAGGGACTACGTTTGATATTTTCTAGAATATGCACATACTATATTTCCAGTACAACGTATTGGTCTTCTCTGGATACTGCGTATTGATCTTGTTTCCTTTGTGGTCTTTTGGTGAGTGTAGGAACAGATAAGCCATATCTTCCTTGATGGATACGGCATATTGGTTGTCAAAACAGTAATCATCAAAATATCTTCGTTTAAGCTCCAGAATACGTGCCTTTTAGTCAAGTTTCACAAAGTACTCCATAATTACTGCAATTCTCAAATACAAACGATTGAGTAACAATTCTTTGCAATAATCATACAAATGGGTCAATTACTTGGGATAAATGATGCTATAAAATAGACGTTATTTGATGTCATTAGTTAAATCCTCATAATATCTAATAAGGGTTATTGTGTTCAGGTTATGTATCAAGTAATTTCACAAAAGTATGCTTGAAGTTTTTTTTAATTTGAGCATAATTTAAGCATTTTAGTGTGAAAATAGGACAAGTATACATTCTAATTCCCATCCCCCCGCTTGAATTATACAACATCCGTGTTGTATAGTTAAAACATTAAAAATGAGAATTTAAAAGAATTATAATGAGAAACTCCCCTGATATTTTGCTCGGTAGATTCTCCAAGTTGAGTTTATGAGCAAGGATGTGTGTTGTAAATGTGTCTATATTCTAGCATAACTACAATCACACATAGGATTCCAGATGATTGATACTTCACCAGCTTCGTCGATTTCTTTACAGCAATAGCCGCCTTGAAGTTTCAAGACTCCAACACCTCCACACTTGTAAATACTTCAACCAACTCGTCAATTTCTTTTCTTTCATTGAGGTCCTGTGCAAATAATTGGAAAAATGTGCATTCCTATTTTTGGTACATACGGTTAATTTAAACTAAACTAAACAAACTAAATACGGGTCAGTTTGGTGAATACGCCGTATCATGTGCATGAATACGCCGTATTGCCAGAACTGACAGTAATGTTTTTAAAGTGCATAAAAAGTAAAGACTGATAACGTCCAGACAATTAATATGTCATATGGTATGGAGCGGATACACCGTATTGATGTCTGGGAAGATAGACTCGATAAAAATAAATAACATTCTGGGTTGTCTCCCGGGAAGCACTTTTGTTTAAAGCGAAGTCTTTAAGTTAGACTTTTCTTCAGCATTCTTCACCATTCCATCTCATGCATGCTAATGTGCCCGCGTGTGAGCCATTCTTCCGTCTTCGCATCTCGAATGTAATCGGGTCCTAAGTTCAAGACTCCTTTATAGAACCCCTTAAGCTTCTGGTATGGATGTGAGATTCCATTCTTTTAATCTTCATCACTTACATTCAGTCATGGTGGGATCTTGTTGTATTGCTCATTAGTGTGGTGTTTAAACCTCGGATGTGATCGCACAATTTGGTAAGTTACTTCATCATTACCATTGTAAATGGTAATCATTCCTTCAAATCGTCTTTCTTTAATTCTAATTTCCTTTAGAAATGGTTCGCCAAGAATAATATCACCCATTCCTTCATCACGATAAGCATCCATATCTTCTAAAACTGCAAAATCTGTCACAACAGAAAAGGTTCCAACAAAAATAGGCACATTCATTAAGGCTCCTATAACATTATTTCCTTTGTACACCATTTTATCTTTCATTATAGAGTTAAGAAAGTTTTTAGACATCACATTGATGTACAATAATGAGAAGAAATTGACGTGTGTAAATTCAAATCCTATCATACATGAAAACTTTAAGTTGTGAGCACAATTTATATGGATCTTCTTATCATAGTCGCAACAACTAGGGTAATCATCAATTCTAGTATCAATTTCATCATCCCTAGTTCTAAATGCCTCAATTACCTCACCTTCCTCAATGGTGGCCATCAAATTATCACCTTGATTTCTCCTAAGCTTAAATGATTCATTTAGATCATTTAATTTGATGTAATCTCCATTTAAAGGGTCTAATGATCTATTAATCACCAAAGTCTCTCCCATAAGCCTAGCTTCTAAATTAAGCTCCATTCTTTCTCTTAAACTTAGCATGTAGACCCTCTTAATTAAACTACTAGCAGGTTTAACACTTTTTAAAATAATTCTTTCTTCCCTAACCCTCAAAGTAATCTTTCGTTTAAAAACATCAATCTTAACACGAGCGGTAGAAAAAAATGGTCTTCTGAGGATCAAGGGCACTTTGATATCCTCGAGAATATCTTGAATTATAAAGTCTATTAGGAAAACAAATTTACCAATACCTACTAGCATAATTTTAGCTATTTCTTTTGGATATTTTACTGTCATGTCTGCTAATTCAACTGTCAACTTAGTGTGAGCTAATTTGCCTAATCCTAAGTTAAGGTAGGTCGAGAGAGGCATAACACTAATGCTAGCTCCTAAGTCAACTAGGGCATTATCAAAGCAAACATTATTAATAAAGTAAGCTAAAGTGAAACTCCCTGGGTCTTTCTCTTTTCGGGGTATGGAATTATTGATATGTGAAGCTTTAGAGTAAGCTACCAAGAATTATGGTTCATGTGATCCCTTCTTTTCATCACAGTAGTAACCATTCAAACGACTTGGAAATAGAATCGTCGTTTGTCTTATCTCGTACATCAGTGTACAGTTCTGTCCAGTAGATACGGCGTATCAGGAGGATCCAATACGGCGTATCGGGTATGAATCAGCTTCAATAGTAGTCGAGATCGACTTGCCTTGATCTCTTGGGTTTTCTTTAGTAGAGCTAGGTAGATTTCCAAATCCTCTTTCCTGTAGTACTTTGCTCATTTGCCCGATTTGAATCTCCAAAGTTTAATTCGATGCTCCCTGGTTTCTAATGGCAGCATCCGTTGAAGCTTGGATTTCTTTAATCAAATTGGAGTTTTCTTTGTGTCTTTTTGCTAATTCATCCATAAACTTGCTCAGGTGGTATTCCATAGATTGCCTTCGTTCTTGGTATGAAGGATTTGCGTTGTTCCTTTGATAGAATCCTGGAGCTGCTGCTCTATATCCCCCTCCTTGAAAAGATCCACCAAATTGCATGTAGTAAGCTTCTTCTAGGGTTGTCCCTTCTTCCTTTAGTGGGTTATATTTAGTGTAATGGGGTCCTTTACATTGTTCACATCCTACTTAAGCAGCATATACTTTTTCAATCACTTTCTTTATTTCTCTTCCAAGGTTATTGAGTTATGCTTGTATTGCTGCCAATCCGTTAGAAGTTTCAGTACTTCTTGTCCTAGATGTTTCATTGTGCCATTTTTGAGAGTATTTTTCCATCTATTGGATGGCCACTTTCGCATCAGCAGCAGTCTTAGTCGGTATTGCACCTCCTGAATCAAGAATCTGTCGTGTTGGAACTTCCGACCTATTATAGAACAAAATCACTTCCTGCATTTCAGTTAAGTAGTGTCGAGGACACTTCATCTAGAGTTCTTTAAAGCTCTCCCATGCTTCAAAAAGGGTTTTTGTCAGGTTCTTGCTGAAAGTTGTTGATTTCCTCTATTTTCTTTGTAGTTAGAGCAGGTGGGCAGTATTTGTTCAAAAACTTAGTTTTAAGATCTTCCTAAGTTTTAATCGAACCAGTTGATTCGTTTCTTAGCCAACGACTTGCGGCTCTAGTTAAGGATATAGGGAAGACTCGAAGCATTAATTGATCTTGAGTAATGTTAGGAACATGGAATAAGTCAACAATTTCAAGAACTTTCTCAATGTGTTCATTCGCATCTTCATGATTTGAACCGTTGAATGTATTTTCTTGAAGCTCCTTAAGAAATTGGCCTTTTAGTTCAAAGTGGTCTCTGTCTTTAATTTTAGGCCTAGAAACCTACAATCCATATTTAGCTCGGGTCTTGCTCATGTATTGCTCTATAGTTTCTGCCATTGTTACCGCAACTTCTTCCTCTGAATAGTCTTCTTGGTTAGAAAATAGATTGACACCAGGCGATCTCAATTCGTCAAGACTTGGTGTCTTGAAGTGCTTCCTTAATGATCAAAATTCTCGTTCAGGTTCTTTGTAAGGTGTGAATAGTTTGCTCGTAGAACTCCTTGTCATGCACTACCTGAAACAAGGGATAAACAATCAGTAAGATAGGCTCTCAAGAAAGATAGAAAATTTTTTAGCACGGAAATCAAATATGAAAACTTAGATTCTGATTCTGTTTTAGATGATCGATACGCCGTATTCAATTGAAGTGAATACGTCATATTAATCTTTTAAGAGAATACGCTGTATTGGACAGAAAGTTAGATACGACGTATCCAATGGTGGTGGATACGCCAGATCGAGTTATCGACCAGAACAATGTATTAGGAAAACAATTAAATTAAACACACAAATATAAACAATTAAAGACAAATATACAAGAATATACACTAATTTAATTTACATTACTCCTAAGGGTTATATCGAATGTTAAAACCAAAAACATAAAATTAAAAATCAAGATTAATTTTCTACTCCCGGTAGCGGAGTACCACGGTCGGTGGTGTTCGCATGTGGTAAGTAGGGTGTCGAACACTTGAAGCGAGGTTAAATCTCTCAATTTATTAATATTTTGGTTATCTAATTTAAGTTAATTCTAATCTAAGTCAAACCTATGCAAATCCTATGTCAGTTCTAATCCTAATTCTTATAGGTAAAAGGGAGGTTTCAGCCTGAGAGACTGGCACGGGTTTGGTTGGTGATTACAATCAATTCAAAACACTTTAACCTACACAAGCAAATTAACAGAAGATAAAAGAGCGGTCGAGCCTTATGATAGAAAACTGTATTAGCCATCATCAATCTGATTAGAAGTCGATTAGAAGTTGGTTTGTTTATTCAGTGCAATGATTACTTATCTCGAAGAGGCATATCATTCTTAGACTTAGGCGGGACTTCATCCTAAGACCTAGACACATTAATTCTGTCACAATTAAAGTATCCGCATAAAGCATCCTTATTACTTGATTATAATCTATCTTAGGGATTAAAGCAATGGTGATCTTGTTAAACCCTAGCTCATAGAGACTTTACCCACTTACCGCTTAATGGCAATTTATACTCTAGTAGTCCACTTGTCCAACTATCCTATGGAATCAGAACATTATTTGTTGAATTATCTAGATTCACCTACTAGTCAACATGTTCAATAAACCAAAGGCAATATCCAATTAACTAGTTAAGCCCGAAGCGTATCCTAGACACAGATTTAGAAGGACAATATTTGTGATCCTATGATTCTAGATGTATAAATTACTATATGGAGAGCTATCCTGGCATCTAGATTACTTGGTCCGTATCACTAGATCCAGTTGAATGATAGGTCGCATACAAAAGCACGTAAACAAGTATGAATTGATAAACATAAACAAGCATGCAACGATAAATTAAGCAATCGAGATATAAACAAAACCAAACATTCAGATCTTCATAATAATGGCTAATACCCAAAGGTATTAGCCTTCAAACATCATAATTAATACAAGAGTAATTGTTTTAGCCAAGGTAAACTAACCGAGTTAACGAATGATACCAAAAACTGAACGATTACAAAAGTATAAGAAATTACACGTTGTCTTCTATGGATTGGAATGCGTTGCAAGACCTCTTCTGCTCTTTTTCTCCTCTGAAAATCGACTTTTGTGGTTTAGGTATCGAGAATATGATTTAGCACACTTAAAACTCGTTTTTGAGTTTTGTATTTATAGGGTCTGGAAGTCGGTTCGATACGGCGTATCCAAGGGATTGGATACGGCGTATTGGAGTTTCTTGGAGTAGGGACCACGTTTGATATCTTCCAGAATATTCACATACTATATCTTCAATACGGCGTATTGACTTCTTCTGGATACGGCGTATTGATCTTCTTTCCTTTGTGGTCTTTGGTGAGTGCAGGCACGGATACGCCGTATCTTCCTTGATGGATACGGCGTATTGGTAGTCAGAATCATTAATCAACAAATTATTGCAATAACTATTACAAAAATGGGTTAAATACATGGATAAATGATGCTATAAAATAGACGATATTTGATGTCATCAAATATCCCCCCACTTGAATCCTACTTGTTCCTCAAAGTTGGCCTTTAGAAGTCTTAAAAAGTATTCCTAAGGATTATTTTCCGTTAAGCATTTATTTGATCTATTATAAGTACACAACCAAACACCTCACGAAGTAGGAAGATGAAAACACTCAAATCACTCAACTAATCTATGTGGTAACATGTAACTAATTTACTCAATTTCTCAATTGTGATGAGTATTCTATCATAAGCTTGGCAAGGATACACATCTCCGCCGCTAAATCTAAGGTGTAACAAGTTTATAAAGGTAAATATGGGTTTTTGTATGGAAAGGCTTAGGGTTGATCATTCTATAATCTTTCACCAAAATCCACTACCTCAACAAGGAGATGAAGCATCATACATGGCCGTAATGACGGAATAGACATGTGTGTTCGATCACATCCTCATTCGAGTTTAACCTACATGGTTAAGTTGAAGATATGATTTATCAGGGTAGGATTACTAACTTTCACCAATGTAATAAACACAACAAGCAGCTGCAGACTTGCATTACATGCCGTATCGACGAAATAGACATGCACGCTCGATCACATCCTCATTCGCGTAAAACCATGGTTAATGATTAGGAAAGGGAAATAAATTGCTGTTAAATAAAAATTACGAAACAAATAGATTAAGTCTAAAATACAAGTTGCTAGACACTTTTTTCCTCGACCGTTACCATGATAAAGACACAACTATTTACAACGTCTTGATCATAGATAAAAAACAACAACCTAAGTTGGCGTTCCTGTAACGGTCAACTTCCCAATCATCCCATACTTTACATACTTTACAAGGCAAGTGGCAATATCTTCCACTTTATACAATACTCTACATCGTCGACTTTAAAGTCGTATAAATGAATAATCGATCCTTCGTGTAATTCCTTCGGTATTTGCGAAACGATTATCTTTAAATTTTCCTTCTCTTTTTTTGTTGTGAATTTTTCTAATTTTTTTGAATTGTTTTTAACACTCTACTACGAAACTGGATGAGGTTTCACCATCTTCACGATCATAATAATTCTGGATAATTCCTTCGATAATTCTTCATTCTTTAGACGTACCATTAATTGCAATGGTAGTAAAAATACATGAGTTTTGACTATAATATACATTCCCATTTGCAATGTGCAAATTTCTTCCAACCGTACGAAAATAGACACAAGACTCGGGAAATACAAACTTTACACTTTAAGCAACTAGCAACTGTAAAATAAACTTAATCTAACAGGGTAGGTTAAGGTGTAAAGGTGTAACGAAACAAATAATTGGTGTAGTTCCTAAAGAATTTGGCTTAAGCTTGTTCTAGGGGTATATATCTCTTAAAGTGAGGTAAACAAAGGGTTTATCGGGGGTTAACTAACGTAGATTGTTAGTTAATAAGAACATGTAAAGGCGATTTTGGTGTCAATCCTAAAATTTACCATTTAAACAAGTTTTTACTCCAATTAAATCCATAATACTTATTATTGTGGTCTCGAATAGATATACCAAGCCAAGTTCTAAAGTACAACATCACCGGCACACTTATATTTTGTGGATTTTGGGTAAACATTTGGAAACAGAAAAGTTAAATCCTCATAATATCTAACAAGAGTTATTGTGTGCGGGTTATGTAACAAGTAATTTCACAAAAGTATGCTTGAATTTTTTTTAAATTTAAGCATAGTTTAAGAATTTTATTGTGAAAATTTGGACAAGTGGTCATTCTAATTCCATCCCCCACTTGAATTATACAACGTCCTCGTTGTATATATAAAACATTAAATACGAGAATTTAAAAAGAATTAGAATGAGAAACTCCATTGATTTTTGCTCGCTTAGAAACTTTTTGTTAATACAAATAAACCGTAAAAACGTTTATTTCTATCTTATGATCTTCTTGTGTTTTGTCGATAACAAATCACAAAACAAGTAAAATTTAGAATGCTCAAGTTTTAGACTAATAAGTTTTCCTAAATCAAAAACCACTCATCTTTTCATATAAGTGACTTAGACGTTTATTTTTGGAAATTATATAAATATTGTTTGCAATATTCTACATCATAGATGACATCATCTTCTTTCCATATCTTAGGTAAATCTATCAAGATTACACAAAATATTTCAAGATTTGGCAATCTAAAATTCGGATTTTGTGTCAGTCAGCCGGTTACATTAAATAACACTAGACGGTACCCTTTTAGGAAAGGAACCGCTGTGAACCGGTGAACAGTAGAGGACGGTTCCATTAGAAAGCACTGGCCGGTTCCCTTTGTGAAATGGAACCGCCTAGAGCCGGTGAATAGTAAATAGCCAGTTCCAAGTGTTTACACTAGCCGGTCCCTACTAGGAGGTACCGCGGGAGCCAAGCTACAGTGCTAATTTTTACCTATAAATAGCAAGCTATTTCTCATGTTTTACTCACCCATTCTCATTCTAATCTCACTCATAATCTGATTTATCTCTTGTTTTCAGATCTAGATAGCTTTCATATATCATTTGTAGGTAATTCTCTTAATAGAAGAAATTGCCGAAATTGCATACGAGACGATCAAGTTCAAGCAATATTGTTTCGCATCTCCATCATATCATCAAGATCACCTTGTTGTATCTTGTACATCATTTAGTTGTTGTAGTATCATTCATCATCCTTGTAAAAAAAAGTGTGATTGCATTGGGTCGGTTCTACCTTTGTTAAAACCTGGTATCTAGCTTTGTATTGTTAAAAGGTGTAAGCGACGTTGTGAGGATCTCTCCGACAGGTTAAAAGAGATTGGTGACTATCTGTTACGACCTTTCGGTAGGTTGAATCGGGGAGTGGAGTAGGGCAAAAAATGTGTCTTTGTAGCCGAACCAATATTAACGCTTGTGTCTCGGTTCTATCTTTTCTTACTCTCTCTTTACTTTACTTGCATTTTATTTTTACTTCATATATCGTACAACAATCAATATCATCAACTTCACATAACTTAAACTATAATTTTGAAAAGCAAATTTTAATTGGTAAAACTATTCAACCCCCCTCCCTTTTTAGTTTTCCAAAATTGGCATCAAGAGGAAGGTTACCAAAGTTTTTAAAAATATAATGTTTTTTGAATCTTTAAAACGATCAAATGAATTCGAAAAACTACAAAGAGGGTCAATCTATGCAAAAACCACCTCTCTTTAAGGCTAATTGCTTTATCTATTGGCAAAATAGTGTTAATACAAATATTCGCGCAAAAAAGATATTTATATTTAATGATCTTCATTTTTTGATAATAACTAAATATGTATTGTCATACTTACGTTAAAAGTTTATGTAAACAAGTTATTAAGTCGAAAGCTTACTTGACGACGACAAATCACTTAAGGTATGAATATGACATTATTAAACGTAATTAATGATCACAGAAAAATATTTTTTAATGCATCTAAACTTAATCATTTGCATAAACATCTCCTAATCAAATGTTTTAAGTAAACACATGATTAATAATAAACTAGTTATATTAATCATGTAAGACAAAATAGGATTAACCATAAGTGGAAACAATCTTTTCAAATCTTTCTAAATCTAGCAAATATTTCCTTATTCGTGATAAGAAATATTTTACTTCTAGATGTATCTAATAAAACTAGATTTTCTTAAGTACAAAGAAGTTTTGTTAAGATTTAGAGTTAATCACAAAATGACAGAAGCTGTCCCAGATGCAACCTACGGATCCAGCAAAACCAAAGGATGGATCCAGGCAATGGTGGATCCATGTATCTGTACGTACAGTTGGTTGGGACAGATTTTAAATTTCAAATGTTGCCTATAAATAGCAACCTTAAGTCTTCATTTTAGACAACTCTTCACAAATATTTTTCTCTCTAGCTTTTATCATTTTCATATTCTTTGATCGTTATACTTGTTTCATAATCCATTACAAGTGATCAACTCATTCCACTCTTTAGTGAAGAACACTAACAAAGACGTGAAGCTTCAAGTGTTATTAGTTTAGTTGTGTCATCACGGTTGTGATAATCGTTTACCTTGTATCTCTTGTGTTGTGTGTTGTGTGTATCATATGTGTATAATAGGTTAGTATTTAGGCCACAAAACGTAGTATGTTAGATTGGTTCTATCTCGAAGTAGAACTTGGTATTTAGTTTAATACCAGAAAAAATGTAAGCGGCGTGTACGATTTTCTCCGCCTTAAGGGAGCTTGTTGACATAGTGAAGATAACTCTCAAGTTGGGTACTTGAGGAGTGGAGTAGGGTGAAGAGGAGCTTCGTAGCCGAACCACTATAAATCATTGTGTCATTGGTTTGATCTTTCGTATCCTTACTTGTTTATACTTCGTAGATTAGTTATTTACTTATTTCATCACTATCATATACACTTGTGTATATCTCTTGAATTCACATAAGTTGACAATCTAAGTTTTAATAATAAAACAGTAAAAACTATTCAACCCCCCCTTTTAGTTTCCACAATTGGTATCAGAAGTCAGGTCACCCAAGATCTTTAACGTATATTGTACATCAAAGCTTGAATCGATCTATGGATTCGGATAAATGACTAGAAGGGCAATCTATGCAAAGACGACCACTTTTTGAAAGTTATCATTTTATATATTAAAAAAATAAATTTGAAACTTATGTGAAAGCAAAAGATTTAGATCTTTGACATAGTATCTTGAATGGTGATTTTCCACCGCTTTCCAGAAACAAAGAAACCCAAGTTTTAGGGGTTGTTCCCTTTGAAGAAAATCCAACGATCTCAAAAAGAAACTTGCTAAAAATAATGAAGCTAAAATGGTTCTTTATAATGCTTTACCTAAAAAGAATATTAAATAGATTTTTCTGTGTTAGAAAACGTTGTCCTACATACATTGTCAATCGTTTTTATAAATCACACATCAATTAATATCCTAAACCTTAAACAACAAAATTACCCAACAAAAACCACCCCTAACCCCACCACCAAACACACCAATAACATACCCTTACCAACCCATCACCTTTAAAATACTACAAACCCCCACAAAACCCCAACACTACCACAACCCAACTCTCCCATCTATTCACACTTACTACATCTTCCCCCTCACATCCAATAACTTCCTCTTACTCCCTTCGGGACCTCTTACATCCACAACCATTCCGAGCAGCACAGTCCACGCTGACTTGCGCACCCACTAACCCCCCACGTCTTTGTCCAACATAGCTCCAAGACCCGGCCTCCCCCTATCGGCATTACTAAAAGTACATGAAGTAGTCATGAAAAAGAATTTGCACACTCTACCACTAAAGGCCCCAAAGGAAAGACTTTCAAGTCCATTTTCCTTGAAAGCTCAATGAACAAACCCCACTCAATACTAAGTGCTCGATCGACTGAAACTTTCGACCAATCCGGACCGTCCAAGATGACCGAAGAATATGCTCCCCCCCCATGGCCCGTAGGAACTTTAAACGTTCCCTTTAGAAAGAACCCAAGGGTAAATACTGTTAGGCAACAACACCCCGAGGGAACCAAAAGAAGCCCACGGACAAAGGGGACGTAGAAGAAAGGAAAGAGTGATCGGAAATGCTTTAGATGTGGTGATCCAAATCATCTCATTGGCGATTATCCAAAACCGCCTCGCAACAAAGATAAAAAGGCCTTTATTAGAGGTTCTTAGAGCAACAGCAAAAATGACGCCGAGGACAAAACTAACGATGAAACTTGTCTCATGGCTCAATCGTCAAATGAGGTAACTCTTAACTCTTTTTATTATAGTGATAATGCTTCTTCTCTTAATGATGATAGTATGCAAATGGAATATGATAACTTGTGTGAAATTAGCTTAAAAATCATCAACAAGAATAAAATTTTGAAAACTAAAATAGATCTTTTAGAAAAATAAACTTTAGAGTTGAATGAGAAAATTAAGAAACTTGAGAGAAATAAAGAAATTGATATTACGTGTAAGTCGTGTCAAGAACTTAAGTTAGAAAACGCTAGACTTAAGGAAACTCAAGTTAAGTTTGTAAAATTTGATAAAAGCGCTAATTCATTAAGAGAAATGTTAAATAATCAAAAGTCATCTAGTTGTAAAATAGGTATAGGATTCGATAGTAGTAAAGAGTCACAAGCGGAACCAACCCATAAACTTTGTTGGTCGTCTAATGAGATTGACATGTCAGATCCTCATAAAGTATGCACAGACACACCATACCTGGATCTGTGGATCCATCAAGCAGTGAAAAAGTGGCAGAACACGTTTACAGCCCACCTATGTCTTCGAGATCGGATTTTATCATTACTAGAAAGAAATTAATACATAATAAGATTGAAGAGTCAAAGAAACCGTCTTTAAAACCATCTCTTAAAAGTGGTTTGGGATACGTCAAAACCGAGTCTAGGTGGAAAATGCCTCCACCTAGAATAAATAACTTTTCTCAACCAAGACATAACACACCTCAACCTAAAAGAAACTCTAGAGAACCAATTCACCAAAACTTCTATCCTATGAATTGGAATAACAACCAAAGTCAAGGTTTTGTACATATGGGAAATTGTATCCCATTTCAATATCCCAAACAACTGCAACAAATGCAAGGGATGTACAACACTAACGTTTTCGAACCCATAAGATATTGGGGAACAAAAATACGTGAATTTGTTTTGTTAAAACGGTTATACTGAGAACGTTGTTTGGAGCGGACGAATGGATTTAAAGATAGCGGTTGCTACCAAAAATATGGACCGGTAATAAAAGTCTATTCTCTACCTACAAAGCACACGACGGAGGTAATGTTGTCTTTGGAAGTAACTTAAAAGGAAAGATCATAGGCAAAGGTACGATCTCAAATAAATCTCTTACTATATTTAATGTAGAACACGTAGACAACTTAGCATTTAATTTACTTAGTGTTGGTAAAATTTGTGATAATAGTGTAGGATAAGAGTGCTTATTTATGGTAAGAAGATCGCTGACACTAATTAAAGATGGCCCCCCCCCTAAAATCACTAGAAACGGGAATAGAAAAAATCGGTTTATACATAAGCAATCTTGGAAATAAGTCTTCCCAAGACAAAAATTATGTTCGCCCCAACCGATAGCTGGAGTATTCTACCTTATGACACTTGCCCAGACCCCCTCCCGGTCACGCAAATATGCCGTTTAATTCAATATTTTTCATCAAAAAATCTAGTCTACGAAACCTCTACTAAGCTAAAGTACTGATACACCATTTTTGTGATGCTTGCAAAATTAGGAAGCCAAGGGCCACATGCAGTCATAAAAAGCTCAAAAATATGGTTTCTACTAAAGATGTCTAGAATTGTATCTACATATGGATGTGTGTGTGTGTGTCCGTCGGCAATTAAAGTTTATGGAATCGGTTAATTTATATACACTTAGTAGTTTTAGAGAGATTATTCTAGTTATACTTGGACTAAGTTTCTAAAAAACAAAAAATGATGCATTTGAGAATTGGAAAAAATAAGTAGGAATATCAAAAACCAACTAGGAAGTTCTATAGTTGTTTTTATGAAGGATATGGTCAGAATTTTATTCGAATAAATGAAGTACAATTCGGAGCTTATTGTGATGCACAAGGCATTACTCATAATTTCTCGGCTCTACGTACTCCACAATCAAATGGGGTAGTAGAAAGAAAGAATAAAACTTTACAAGAAATGTCTAGGACTATGTTAAATGAAAAATCCATTTCACAAAAGTTTTGGTGTAATGTCGTTGATACGCCAACTTACATTCTTAATAGAATCTTAATTCGACCAATACTAGGAAAAACCCCTTATGAAATATTTAGAGGTAGGAAACCCTCTTTAGAATATTTCAAAGTTTTTGGAAGCAAGTGCTTCATTTTAAATATTTAAGACTTTCTAACCAAGTTTTACCCAAAGTCACACAAAGGTATTTTTCTAGGATATTTTCAAAATAGTAAAGCCTATGTCGTTTTAAATAAACATACAATGAAAGTCGAAGAATCACTTAACGTGACATTCGATGAAAGTCCTCCTCCTACCAAATTATCACCATTGGTTGATGATGATGTTGGTGAAGAAGAAGCTATTAAAAATAATACTAAAGTAATAAACACTAATAATGAAGAAGATGAGTCGATAGAAGTTGACGAAAAGTCGTTACATTAAGGATCCCCCTCAGAAATCATACTCATGAACAAGTAATAGGTAATCTTAATCAAAGGACATTAAGATCACAAGACCAAAATCATAGTAATTTATTTTGTTTTATTTCTACCATAGAACCCAAAGATGTCAATGAGGTATTAAGAGATGAAAGTTGGGTTATAGCTATGCAAGAAGAATTAAATCAATTTATAGCTAATGATGTTTGGGATTTAGTTCCTCTACCGACGAGTCAAACCGTCATAGGAACAAAATGGGTCTTTAGATATAAATAAGACGAAAACGGTATAGTGTTTAGGAATAAGGCTAGATTAGTGGCACACATATATAATCAACAAGAAGGTATAGATTATGATGAAACATACGCTCCGGTAGCTAGGTTAGAGTCTATTAGAATACTTCTTGCTATTGCTTGTGCAAATGATTTCACATTATACCAAATGGACGTAAAAAGTGCTTTTCTAAACGGATTCATAAACGAAGAGGTTTACGTTGCTCAACCTCCAAGCTTTATTGATTTTGAAAAATCAAATTATGTTTATAAACTTAAAAAGGCTTTGTATGGTCTTAAGCAAGCTCCCAAGGCTTGGTATGATAGACTAAAAGCATTTTTGATAAAACACGAGTATTCAATGGGAATGGTCGATAACACACTTTTTACTAAGAAATCAAAGTCACATCTCATCATAGTTCAAATATATGTCGATGACATTATATTTGGTTCTACGTTTCAAAACTTGTATGATGATTTTGCAAAAATCATGCACGATGAGTTTGAAATGAGTATGATGGGGGAGTTGAACTTCTTCTTGGGTCTTCAAATAAAACAAATAGAAGACGGGATATTTTTCAATCAATCCAAGTACATCAAGGAGATGTTAAAGAAGTTTGGGTTGGAAGATTCCAAACCAACCAAGAAGCCAATGTCAACGAGGATTAAAGCTCCACAAGGCGGTTTGAAGTACGAATCCGTGGATAGCACTAAATATCGAGGTACGATTGGTAGTTTACTTTACTTAACTGCAAGTAGACCCGATATTATGTTTAGTGTATGCTTATGTGTGTGTTTTTAAGAAAGTCCTAAAACTACCCATTTAGAAGCCGTTAAGCGTATATTTAGGTATATGATAACGCCTAAAATATACATGTTTTCTATGCGTTATTGTTTATTTTCTATCATTTCTCTGTGAACTTTCAGATTACTTAACGATGCCTAAAATTGCTTGCAGGTTTCCATTAAAGGACATTTCCCGAGGCTAGATACAACAAAATCAAACATTCTCACGATAAAGAACGTATCATTCAAGAAAAGATCAACAATCAAGCTCTATGTGCCAAAAGTACGCCGCACTTACCTTTTGTGCGCCGCACTTTCCTTCAAGTCAAAGACAGTCAACATTGCATTAACTCAACAAGTACGCCGCACAATTTCCTTTGTACGCCGCACTTCCCATCTGATATAAAGCATTTATGAAGACTTTAATGCTACTGCATTTACACCCTAAGTACGCGACATTCTTTTGTTAGTGCGCCGCACTTTTTCAATAAACATTTAATGCTAGTGCATTTAATCACCATGTATGCCGCACAATATTGTGTGTTCGCCGCACTTTTCACCCAAAATTAACCTATAAATAGAGGACGAATTTTCACTCTAAAAGCATTCCTCTCATTCCACAAAACACACACACACTCCAATCCTCTTATCATCACCCATATAAACACCAAAAACACTTCTCCCTTGAAGAATAAAGATCTAACGATCAAGAACGAAGACAGTTATCAACTTAGTTATTGAAATAATGGAAGTTTATGTTAAATCTACTTTTGTTATGAATACTTTAGCCATGAGAGGCTAAATCTCTCAAGAATACTCGGTGATGTTATGATAATGAATAAGCATTTGGTACGATCATGATCCATTTAATCTCAAGCTTATGTTGAAATCCTATTATGTCTTATCTTGTCCATCTTTGCTTATCAACTTAGATTATATAGTCATATTGGTATAGGTCGAAAGACCCGATATGATCTATGTGGTTTTAAAGATTTGTCTATGATCTTTATCATTTGTGCCGAGAAATCCACTTTCGTAAATTGATAAACAAATAAGCTTTGATATACTAGTAACTAGATTATTTGAGTGACACATCTGGTCTAGTTAACTAAATATAAGTCTTGAGTTAATTAAGTTAGTTTGTGAAAACATTTTCTGACAAGAAAATCCTTTTTATAAATTAAGGTTTCATCTTTGAGGTCTAATCATTTCCAACGCTTATAAGGTATTTTTAACTACCCGAGTAGTCATCTTTATTATCATTGGTAAAACAAAGAGTTATTTTCAAGTTAAAGTTTATTTTCTTTCTGATTATCTAAACACTACTCCAAATCCTGTGGAAAGACTTGGTTTAGCTAAGAAAGATTATAAACTAACAAACGATGGGGGGGTTTTATTTTTTTTTTTTTTTATTTGAAAAAACCGTGTGTGTGTGTTTTATATAAACCCGATACTCTTATTCTCCTTGTGTTTCCCTATAATAAAATTGGTATTTTCAGTCATTATAAATTTAAAGCTTTTGAAACACATCAAAGTTTTTGGCGCCGTTGCTGAGGATTTTTAAGCTGTTCTGTAGTCAACTCTGGAAAATTACTTTAACTCCCTCTCTTTTTCAAAAATCGCCGTACAGTTTTCTGGCAAACTGACCCAAACAATTTCTCTCTTGGATGCATACACGTGCTTCCAATTATGAACTTGTTAAACCTTTACCTGAACCTGAACGTACTCTGAATCAAAGACTTCGTCGACGAAACATAAGAGTTCCATACAATCAAAGAAATAATCCACCACAACACTCGAGAATTGTTTACCCGCCAGTTCTTAACATCAATTACTTCCGTTACTTTCTTGATATTCTTTGAAACTATGATCCAATGGATGATGAACCCATGTGAGCTGCCGACCATGTTGTCGCTCTGACTCCCGGTTCTACAATCACTATTCCCCTGAACCGCCAAACCGCCCGTCCCCCCTTGCTCATCTCATCGGACAGCCCCCTACTTGACTCCTACGACAAAGCCAGGAAACCAATTTGATGGCAGACCAATTCCACCTGCAACTCCCACCTCACCATAAACCCACCTTCATGTTTCCTCCGGAACGCTCTCCGCATATGTTAACCTACCACCACTATAGACCGATAATAAACCATCGACAGCCGCTCCCGCCACACCCCCCCTGCATGACCATGTTATCCACCCCCCCCCCCCACCTCCCCCCCCACCACCCCCCCAGCACTAACTGAGTGATGAGCATAAACATGGTTGGACGAACTCAAAGAAGGAACTATCGAAACATGGGATGAACTTCAAACCGCTTTCATTAGCCGATTCTTTCCCCCAGCTCTTTTCGACCGACTCCTCGGAGAAATCTGAGCTTTCTCTCAACATGAAAACGAATCTACTAAACCGATGCTTGGCTTCGTATGAAGGAAATGCTCCGAAACCTGCCATGTTATAATTTTCCAAAGGGAAACATTATAAAAATCTTTCTATCTATGGCCTCAGCGAAAATAACTCAAGAAGTTTTGAAAGCCGCAGCAGGTGTTGTTATTTTCCTCTATAAAACACAAATCAGAAGGTAAAGTATTATAAAGCTCGGACTGGGCTAAAAATTATAAAACTAAATCATTTCTTATGAAGACGTTCTTTCGCCGATGAAGGCAGCAGTAATTATGATACTAACAAAATTATGGCTCGAATGGATGCCATGACCCTGAAAATGGATGCTCAGTACAAAGAAATCCAGTCTAATGCTAAAAAAACACAACCCAATCTTGATGAAGATGACATATCTATGTCCCGTGAAAGAAGAAGCCAAAATTCATGCAAATTTCCGTAAGATCTCAGTTTCTTATAATGACTTACCGCCGAACGGAGACTCGAATCGCGATAATGGCGATTCAAACGAACGGAGTAGTTATAACAGAGACAACTACCGATCAAATACCGATGATAAGCCATACGATCTTCAGAAATAATTCAACGATTTCATGAAATCTCAACAATCAACCAATGATTTTGTCAAAGAAACGTTAATGGATCTCAAAACCTAACTCGAAACCGTAGCAAAAAATCAATCTGTTTTGATATAACGTTGTAAATGGTACGTTAAATGGATAATGTACTTGGTAAAAAAATGATATTAAGATATAGACTTGACATATTAGGATGTTTACATGATATAAACATAGACATAGATGGCATTGGTGGAGGTTGCGTTAGCTCGTTTAATTTAGTTATGTAAACTATGTTACATAATGGAATAAAGTGAAAAATTTCCCTGTAAAAAGGTAGTATATACTTTAATAGATGGATAGTACATTGCATCTAATTTAATAGATGGATATTTATATTGATGAAAATTATGGGTTGTTATAAACTCCGTTACTCAAACCATACAAACCAAAAATCCCGTATCCTCAACGTCTAAGGAAAGAAAAAATGGAAGCCTAATACGGAAAATTTCTCGACATGATCCGCGCCGTCTGGATTAATGTACCTCTTATCGAAGTCTTAGCCGAAATGCCTAACTATGGAAAATTTCTCAAGGAACTAATCAGCAACAAGCACAAAATCGAACAAATTTCTGCCGCTTTCTTAAGCAATGAAAGCTCAGCAATGATCCAAAATAAAGTTCCACCAAAACTCGGAGATCCCAGAAGTTTCCTTATTCCATGTAATTTCAACAAAACCTTTTCCTGTAAAGCTTTAGCCGACCTAGGTGCTAGCATTAACCTTATGCCGTATTCCTTATATGCGAAACTATCTCTCGAAACTCTTAAACCCACCAAAATGAGCGTAAGATTAGCCGACAGAACATTCCAATACCTTGTTGGAATAGCTACATATATGCTCGTTGAAGTTGGTAAATTCACCTTTCCTTTCAATTTCGTTATTCTCGAAATGGAAGAAGACAGTAAAGTTCCCCTCATCTTGAGATGACCATTTCTTCACACTGCTGATGCAGTTATTCAAGTTAAATAGAAACAACTTAATCTTGGAGTTAGAACTGAACGAATGATCTTCAATATCGATTCCGCGATGAAACACTCTTATTCGAACAATGATACCTGTTTCAGTATCGATGTGATTGATGAAATCTTAGAAGAAGATTTCGATGCTCTTTTAGACGAAGGTAGTAAAATCCTTCATTCCATCGAAGGAACCCTTCTCGAAGAAGAAATCTTTGCTGAATTCGATGAATTCATGGCATTGACTGCCGATGAAAACTCTGACTCTGAATCTGATACCGAAGACCCACCATTAAAAAAAATCACCATCAACACAGACTATAAAATCAATACATCCCTAGAAGAACCTCCTACAGATCTTGAACTTAAACCTCTTCCTGATAATCTAGAATATGTATTCCTGGAAGAACCTACTTTTCTTCCTGTTATCATATCATCTCAGCTTTTCAAAGAAAAGAAAAACAAACTTGTATCCATTCTTTAGAAACACAAGGAAGCTTTTGCTTGGAGAACAACTGACATTCCTGGTATTTGCCCATCATTCTGCAAACACAAAATACAACTTCTGGATGACAAGAAACCCGTTGTCCAAAAACAGAGAAGGTTGAATCCAAACATGCAGGAAGTCGTTAAGAAAGAAATCGTGAAACTCTTGGATACCGGTATTATTTATCCAATTGCCGATTGTCCTTGGGTTAGTCCTATTCACTGTGTGCCAAAGAAAGGTGGTATTACAGTTGTCACAAACGAAAACGATGAACTTGCCCCAACAAGAACCGTTACGTGTTGGAGAGTATGCATCAATTATCGTAAACTCAATGAAGCAACCACAAAAGATCATTTCCCTTTGCCGTTTATGGATCAAATGTTAGAAAGACTCACAGGAAATAAATATTTCTGTTTCCTCGATGGTTTTTCTAGATATTTTCAAATTCCTATCGATCCTAATGATTAAGAGAAAACAACATTCACATGTTATTGGATCTCGAATTCACACAAACATGTATAGATCTAGAGAGATCTAGAGAGAGAAAGTTAGAGAGAGAGAATAGTTGAGAGAGAAAAGGAAAACACACTAAAGAGTGTGTGTAAAATGAATAGATGCTTACCTCTTCCAAAGTTGGAAGAGGTATTTATAGTTCTTACAATACACCGGGTATTAGTACCCGGTTCAATACCGAAAGTCATACGTTTACCTATTAAACTACGAGCTATATTGAACAGTAAAATACATGGGGTGACCGAGTCTTTTTCTAATATCTAACAATCTCCCCCTAAGGGAGGTCACCCCTGAAAATACTAAACTTAAGCTCTTCAATCTTCAGATTGATCTTATGTATAGCTCGTAAACGTTTGATTTCATTGATCTGTATCTTGTGAATCTGAAGCAGTGAACTTTAGACTTTTAGGCTTTAGCTTGACTTGTATGTGATCTTTGAGCTTCTTTGAGATCATCATCCAATCATAATCTTTAATCATCATCATGTGATCTTTTGCCATCTTGTGAACTTGTGTCATTCGGAATGATATGCTCACACTTTTCTTGATCTTGAAAGCTTGAATATTCAGAGTTGCGGAAGCTTTAATAACAGATACTTGAGCTTTCATGATATCTTCGAATGAGTCGTTTGAGAATGAGCACGCGGTTATGAACTTGATTTTGTTGGAACACGGTATCTCCATCTCCATCTTTAAATGTTCCTGTAATAAAACAGTTAGCAATAAAGAGAAAATTGGTTTGTAAAAACAATCGATGCGATACTTTGCAAAAGAGTTTTGTAACACATCGAAAGTTTTATTTGTTTTCCAAAGTCCAATAACCGTCAATTCGTATACTGGAACAAGTTTGATTCATGTAGAATCGCACCGTTGTTGTTTTCCAGTTTTCACAAGTTTGATCCATTAAGGATCTCACAAGTCACCTACCATGAGCTTGTTTGAAGTTGGCTCAAGCAGGATTTCCATCTTCACTGTGAATACTTACGTATCACTCGGATGTTCTGGCAAAATCACAAGGATAATGCGTAGGACTCTTATGATAAAACTTGTAATCACAGTGTGTGAATAACAAGTAAATTGGAATTGTCCTAACGAGATTAATTGATGATCTCTTGGCTCTAGACTCAAAAGTGCGTTTTGATTTTAGTGATCGGAGGCTGGAGCTGACTGCCACCTTTTCAATACCGACTTACTCGGAGTGAGTGAGTCAGTAGATTACATGTTTAGTCTCCGTGAGAAATGAAACAGAAATCTTTTGAGAGATTCTGAGTGGCTTGGGAGGGTTGTGCATTGCATCACTGGGTCCATGATGTCACTTCAATGTCAGCAATCATTTTAGTGATTTTGACAGCATATGTATTGACCCGGTTTCTGCCTAAGTGTATGGAGGGCTTCTTTCTTTACACCCTTTATCCGTACAATTCTTTTTCATTCTTCAACCCCTTTAGTGCTTACCAAGATTTCATGACTAGAACCTTGTTGGGTTTATTCAAGTACTAGCTCCATCTCAGTCGGCACTATTCCCTTTTCCTCACATTTACTCCTTTTTATCATACCTAAGGACTTCTACACTAACTAGTGGATAGTCCCTGGGTAGATCCCTCCGGTTCTGGCAGGATTATAGGAACGAGTACCTAACCTTACCATCCTTATAACTACGATAACAGTAAATACATGGTCAGTCTTTTGTTACAGTTCACCTTGTCATAAAATCACTGTTGAAAAACTCAATCAGGTATTTATGATAAAACTATCAAAGTGTTTAGTACCCGATTGTTTTTGCTTTTTAGAAAAGCTCCCCCTCAACATGTGCATCAGTATTCAAAACTGTTTAGCACATGTTGGTGGAATATACACTTGAGTAATATGATCACATTACATATTTTAATCACATTTTTCTCACCTTATCAAAAATTTCAAATCATTTGACATTTTGGATATTAATTGATTTAAATATGTTATAAACTTTCGGAGAAAAGTGTGCTAATTATTCACAAGCCGTGTTTGGAACATATTAATGCTCCCCCTCAATCATTGAAGGATATATAACATAGTGTTGCGTACTATAATTTGAAAGATTTTGAATTTTCTAAGAAATTCTTGGAAATTTATACTTAAGTACTATTTATATTAGCCGATAATTAAGTCTACACTACACATTTGTATATTCACAAGATTATGTATGAGACAGGACCTGAAAATGTTCAAACTGAAAATGACATAGTCATTTTGTCCATGTAAGCAGTCTGTAGTCCGTCTCGATAATCTCCTTTTGGAAGTTGTCTTAGCTTCCCCTTGAATCACCAATCCTTTCTTGAGTAGATTCATAGCCTTCTTGCAATTTGCATTAAGAATACTTGAAGTCTGACGCCCAAATCGATGAAGTACACAATTAATTTGAAACTGTAACACCAAAGTTGTAAAACCCCGTATTTAAGGTCACTATTTTATCCCGAGCTTTACTTTTATTTTCTAAATTTTATAGAATTTATTTTAT
>BQNB010090870.1:4928-27030 GCA_026074375.1 Tanacetum coccineum | reverse complement strand
TTCTAAAGGGCTTTCAATCATAGCTCTTCTCGAGTATTGTGAATGTTCATAGAACAATCATACGACGAGGTACGAGGTTGTCTTAAAGGTGATAGCGGAAATGTAGACGGAAGATACTAACCATCTATATAATAATAGTGGAGTGATTAAGGTTTTTGTGAAACGAATTAGACATGAACAATGAGTGATATTTTAATTTGCATTTCGCGAATTAAAAATGCATTAACATTTCGGATGAAATGATTAAGTAGTCGAGATTTATCGGAATGTATTTAATAGTAACAAGACTATTAGAATGAGAATGACACGTTTATGAGATTTGTTTCATCATTCTTAAACCTAGACTTAAAAAGGTTCATGTTTGAGTGGTTTGGTGAGGATGCCGGCGATGTTGTTTTCCGACGAAACTTTTTTGATGAAGATATTTCCTTTTGGACATTGTCGCGAAGGAAATAACGACGAATTATGATGAGTTTTCTATCCTAAGATCGATGGATAATGTTCGATCCTCATTGTGTATGAGGTGAGCATGACAATAAACCATCGTGACATTCCTAAGGGCCGCGCAACGCAGAATGGCCTCAACGAAAGTCAATGTAACTATAGTCTCAAGGTGTGTATATTAAGGGAAACTACGATCTCTTAATATGTCTAAACACTTCAGAAGGCCTTTGGTCACACGAAGCGTGATGAAAGGTTAGCTTTAAGACAGCATTTAAATATGTTGTTAATAGGCGCGACTGAATATAAATTTTCGATATGACTTTTAATATTGTGATCGCAAGTTAAAGATACTTGAATATTTCAGATGAAATATTTAAGTTGTCAAACCTACTTGGAGGAGTGTTAGATATGTATCTAACTTTTTCTTGATGAAAGAGTAGATCATTTGGAAGAAGGCGATATGATGATTAAGGGAATGTGTGGGCGAAGACTCTAGGAGATATAAGACCATTTTATGACTCTTTTGACTTTTCAGATTTGTGATACGGACGCGAAGAAAAATATTCTAGTGTGAGAAAAAATATACCTAGATGCATAATACATATAGATATAGGCATATAAGTTTATCTGAGCGTGCATCGACACAATAATCAACGAGATTAATGTGTAAGACTCTATGGCATTTAAACGTCAATTGTCATATATTAATTGTTATAAAAACTTTTATTAGGTGTACAATTAACACGGAAGTCATGTAAAATGACGCATACAAAACATGATAATTTTAAATGTAATCGTCATGTAAAACATGTTAAGCATTTAGCAATTTAGGAGCATGTTGTCATTATAAGAAAACTAAGAAATATTTTATCTAAATTGCTAGAAAAAGACAAATGCCTTTATAATAGACATGCATTTAATATCTAAGCAATTAAACGTTGAGCATCAAGATTATGAGGACATATAATTGCAAATTACATGTGAACTAGTAATCATCTTGAAACATTAAAGCACATATGAGTGCATGATGTCTAGATTGACTAAAAAAAAAAAGCATTAAATAAAAAAAAAAAAAAAAAAAAAAAAGAGAAGCCTAATTTCTACGGCTTAGTGTTACTTCCTAAAGGGATACAAAGTCTATCGATGTAGACTATCATTTAGCATATGTACGAGAAGAGCCATTTAACTCAAATTATGAGAATGAATATGAAACTATCACTGTGCTCAATACAGAAAAACCAACGACCACTTTTACGGGTTATACACCGAACTCAACTTCACTCTTGGAACCGAATCCAACTTCACTCTTGGAAGCAATTCAACCGTTAGGTCAAATTGAATTTCTAGTGCAACAGATTTTCCAGTAGTCATTCTCATGTTAAACAAAATAGAATTCTTATATTTGCCCTAATAAGTGTAGCAAAGATACACTTGTATTATCTTTTCATAATGGCCTAACAGACTCAACTAACATACTTTAAAATTCCGGTTCGCATAATCCTAATCAAATGTGTGGAATCTTAGATAAGAGTAAGCAAGATGTTTTAAATTTTTGTTCAAGATCACTAGGTTGTTTGTTTCAGAATTACAAAATGCTTAATTTAATGGATGTCTTATATTTATCATCTTACATGTGTAGTTTGTCACATTGAATATTTAACGTGTTTGGTATTTTTCAAAAGCCAAGAGATGTGCATATTTGTGACAATGAAACAAATATGTATATTTAGTGTTTTAAGAAATCTCCATTTCATGTCATGTAAAGAGAATCTCTTTAATATTATTTATCTTAAGGATTTGTGATTCTTTAATTGATAAATATTTGAAAAGAGACATATTTATTTTTTAAACAAATTGCTTTTCTAAAATTATTATTCATACAATGTGTAATATCATAATTATAATAAGTGATTTGAATAAATATATTTTTACTTGTTTAGCCACATTGACCAATATAGTTTATGATATGTTTATTTTAATTCTAAAAACTTATATTTTTCATATTATATGTAGTGTATTTTCTTATGAACACAACCATTTAGCTACGAAGAAAAAAAAAATGCATAGATATATATTTCCTTTATCAAACGTTTTGATAACGACAAGTATTCATAAATCTTTAAACATGAAATGTTTCCCCAAAAATCATGTTTATCCTGAGAGGATAAACAAGAATATATTCTATACTTTGAGAATTTAGATAAAAGTGAATTTTAGCTTTGAGTTGTGCTTTTATGTTGTATGAGCAAAGTTTAGATATACTGTTAGTTTGCTCGTGTTTGGTTTTTTGGAAATGACCCATTTACCAATTGCATTGCAATGTAAATTGCTTGAATATTTCGGACGATACATCCAAGTCGTCAATCCTACTTCATTGTGTATTTTATGCATGTATAAAACATATTAGTCTAATATTTGGAACACAATCATTGGATAATATTTGGAGCACAACCATTGGATAAGTAGACTCAATATGGCATCATCAACACAAGTATGAGTTATGATCCGATGCATATTCTTTTTATCTAGAAAAGAATGTAATTATTTTCATATCAATCTAGTATGATTGAGTATGTAGATCCAAGATAATATATTTTGTTATATATTAATATAGTCTTGAAGCTAAATAAATAAGAATCCAATTTCATGTTCATACTAAAAAAACTTGTCAATTAGATTCGATAAATATATCAACCATAATTTGAATAATGAATCGATATATACTCGAGATCTTTCTTGACCCTCACGAACACTCATTTAAAAAAAATTAATAGTGTGTTCCATTAATCCTAAGATTATTCGTTAGAATAAGGTTAATGAATGATGAAAATTTATATATTTTGATTATGTGAAAAAGTATTTATTGTTACATACAATGTGCACACTTTCGACAAATCATAAGTATTATTAAACACAACTCTTGTAAAACGCTATATAAAATAAAATTAGGTGTGTTATGTTGGATCAATTCAAACACACGCATAGTTCGAAAATACATTTTCTTTTACTTAAATACTAATATATTAAAATGATCTATTTTCTCTTGTTTAAACAACAGAAGTCAAACAAGGTAACGTTTTTTGAAAATATTAAACTGTTTGTTGAAAATAGATTAGAGAATCATGTGGAATATATTTAGGTGACTAGTTCTAACACATTTTAAATAATATACTTGATAATTTTTGAACTCTTAATCCTAAGTATCTTCTCATACTCAAAAGATTACAAGATGTTATGTAACATTAGCAAATTAAGTGATTATGCCTATATGGCGATTGGCAAGAAAAATTTTTCCATCTTAAAATGCAAGAACTCTAGCATAAGTTTTAAGTTAGGCATAATCCTGAAAACTAGCTCAAACGAATATGTACATGGCACATGTGGTTTTGATCTTCAATTTTCTAAATTTCAAATAGTCAACGATCATTAATAATTGCTATAGACAAAATTAGACACAAATAAATGCACATAATTCATATGGGGAGAGAATGACACATAAAAGTAACGTGAGTCGTTTTGTGTATTAGAATACAACAAGTATACTTAGCTCAGTTTTGTTAAAAACGAAATTAGTTTTCCTCCCCATTTCAAAAACTACCATATTTTAATATTTTTGAAAAGTTAATTACATCATTTTTCAAATACATACCGACTAGAAATGCCTGACTCGAAGTAAGAGGTAAAATACACGTTTTACGTAAAAATGACACATAAATTTTTGACCACTATGTAGCATTTTGCATTTTTGATTTACTTAAGTTTGGAATAAATACTTGGAAGTATTTTTAAATGAAAGTAGACTTAATTATCTTTAAAATGACGGGTGGCGCGACTTCTACGGACTTACGGTTGATTTTATATGAATTTTTAAAGTTTTCAAAAATCTGCCGAATCAAACGGGTGGCCCCCTGATTGATACGGGGGCCGGCCAGGAATTAAGGGGACCTCCCTTTGGAGATAAGAGGGCTGTCACCTGACACAGAGATTCGCCATTTTTTTGTACCAAATACAATTATGTGAACATAACGTAAAGGGATGTCAAACTACTGAGTTTGATACCGAACATAAAACACTTATTTTAAGCATCATTTTTAACTTCGAGGCTAGATCCTAAGTGTATTTAACAAAAAATCTAATAAAGTTAAGCCAACACAACACTTTTCCATATTAATCCTCCGTCATGGTAATTTTGATACATGGATCGTCCCATTCTTAAAACATTTTGTTTTGAAAATTAGAAGCACGTGCTGCGTGATACCAATTAGGAAATCGTAAGAGGGAGGATGAATACGTTTCCCATAAAAAACTTAAATGTTTTGAGTATCAAATTACCCATCAAGTTAGATGTAATATGATGATATGAATAATTACATCTATAATCCACTAGAACATGTCCATAGCAATAAAAACACAATCATAAAGTTAACTCATATCAATGACACAATCATCATACACCAATATAAGCCAACAATCAACACACATGCTAGATCTAATGCAATAAAAGATGTAAGAGCGAATAAGGTAAATAAAGACGTAAAGGCGAAAGGTACAAGAAAGTGCAAACCGGACAAACGATGGATTTATAGTGGGTTCGTCACGAAGCACCTCTTCGCCCTACTCCACTCCCCGAGTACCTAACTCGAGAGTTACTTCACTAGTCAACAAGCTCCCTTTAGGCGAAGAAAACCGAACACAACTAAGCTTACACCGATTTCCAACACTAAGCCCAAAATGTAATGTCGAGTTCTAAATCTAGTTAAACCAATCTATCACAGTTATGATTTTGAGGACTAAAATACTAACCGCACTACTTCACTACACTTCACAACTTTACTTCCCTTCGCAACTCCACTTCACTTCACAACTTCACTTCACTTCACGACTTCACTTCACTTCACAACATCTCTTCACTTCACAACTTCACTTCACTTCACAACTTCTCTTCATTTTACAACTTCACTTCACTTCATTACTTCTCTTCACTTCACAACTTCACTACACTTCACCTAGACACTAACATGATCACCTCGATCTATCTAAAACTTAGTAATGATCACCACAATCTAACAACTATACACACCATGATCACCACAATCTAACTATTACACAAGTTTGGAATACATGGAGTAGGTCTATACATTGTGAATGTAAGACATGTCACGAATGCACTAACTAACCTACATAACTTCATATCTTAATGATAACGAAAGTTCTTCTCTTGCACTTGGAGGAATAAGCTTGAATCACTTGGAAACAAATGCTTAAGATTAAATGATCAAAGGATTGTAGGTGATGTATAAACTGATTTTAGACAGAAAAGAATGAGTGCAAAAGGTTGGAAAATCAGTGGAGAACAGTCCAGTATTTATAGGCAAACTGGGGAGCCTTTTTGTTTGGTCGGTCCCCTTAATTAGTATGGCCGGTCCTTTTAATTCATATGCCGGTCCCCTTAAATTTAAGGAGGCCGGCTAGGCTAGGACACTCCCTTTTTTGTCATTTCCAGGGGAGGTGTTTTCGGGAACATTTCTAGCCGTTTTGAGTAGAAAATTTGAGTTCAAAATATTTGTTTTGAATAAAACATTTATTTTAAATGTAGAAAATATTTTGTAAAAGTTTATAAAAAATATTGTTAACCATTTTATAAAAAATGTGATGAATAAAATTCCTTTGATCATAAAATAAAATTAAGCATTTATTTATTCATAACCTAAGTGATTTACGTCGGGTGAAAACTTCATAGAAGCAAACTCGAGACGTCGAGAGATGTTGTCATATGAATGCATTGATTATTTGTGATCACGAGTAACTTTAGCACTTTACATTATGTGTTATAAGTTACATGTTTGTCATCACCAAAACACAAAGGGAATGTATGGATAAAATATCGTAATATTTCTACCAACATGACGTTTTCATTTTGTCAGTCTAAAATTGAGGTCCAGTTTTTTGGTTTCTTATCTTGATTGAACATAGAATATACTTTATAAACCCCCCTTGTTTTAGGGTCATATTTAGACGTCAATAAAATCACTATTTAATTTTTAGATTGTACGCGTTTGCCTTTTTAAAATCGTATCATCTAGGTTTAAATTGGTAAGCTAAAAATTATCATTCAATGTAAACGGGCATCAAACAATTAAATGTTTACATCAAGCAAGTGTTAAGTAATTATTTTGAGTATAATTATTAACTTTGTTCATTTATTTTATTGGTTACGTAAAGTGATTACGTTTCGCGATAAAATACGTTTAGGCATTCCTAAACCACCAAAACTTTTCTACGCTTCAACAAAACCACAATTGGTACCCGAATACACATATTTATAACAATATCATCACTTATACCTCTATATGGTCAGATACAAGAGATAGGATACAAAGATAATATCTAAATTCAATCACACTTCCTAGAATTCATGAGAGGATCTCTTATTTAGGGAACCACTAGATATTTTCATACTAACTCTAATAGTGAATGACCAAAGTCTTCCTAGAAATCCTCTATACGTTCCTTGACTAGTCAATATGGTATATAATACCTTAGCTAGATAGAAAAACATACAACACACATTTGCTTAAGTGAAATCAAAACAAACACTCTCTTTGTCTCTCTCAAAGCCCACGGCTCAAAACTCCCAACATAAACCATCCATACAAATTTTATTTACCACATTTCCAAGTGTTCCTACATCATATCTAAGATAACCTAAGGTGTTTAGAAGGTTTGCTTTAAGGTTTACAAGTGTTAAAGCAAGAAGGTTCAAGATTAGGGTTTTGGTGAAATTAGGGTTTTCAAGTGTTGAAAGCTAAGGTTTGTTTACTAAACAAGGGTTTAGATCATATTGTTTTTCATTCTACTTCATTTTAAGGTTACCTAAAACTCTTAATCTCTTTACTTTCATGATTTTATGCATATATAATGTTTGTGTAGTTAATCACCATCTAAGGAACATAATAAAGATATTACAATGTTTTTATTCTGTTTAATGGTTTTCGTAAACCTTTTTATAATGATAATGGATGTTATGGATCATAGTTATACACAGCTACGTATATACAACTATAAGAATGTTGTTAAGTTATATAAAGTATATATAAGTAAAAGTATAAAAAGTTACTTATAAATGTTCATGAACAAATGAGTATGTAAACTTGATATTCTTGTGATTCTTGGATAATATATGGACTAATCATGGACTAGAGACCCTAAGGATGTAAGACATTTGATATTGAAGGTTGTAAAGGACTTGTAACAAAGTGGTTAAACTAAAAAGTTATAAAAACAACTTTTAAACACATTTTAACAAAATGGACAAAGTGGGCTGTTTGGAATTCGAACTTAACATATATATTTTATGATTTTATAAAATACTATATGTCACAAGGATCGTGGGCATGTAGAGAACACGAAAAACCGATTTATAATGAAGGAGATACGCTAATTTTAAGTTATACGTTAATTAAACGCGTTTATAAAAGAATTTTTATAAAAACCAATAACTATTCACATCTAATGAAAATGTAAACATATTTTATCAGTTAGTACATAATTTTAGGATTTCAAAACATTAAGAATCATAATTTTATGATTAATAACGAAGGAGTTATGAATTACGCGAGTTTACGACAATAAATACTTTTATAAAAATAATTTTATAAAAGTTATTGTTCATCTCAGACATGAACATTTTGAAAACATCATTAATTTTATAAAACTTTTAATTATGAAGACGTGCTCGAAAGAATCACTAAAAACGGAGTTCAAACGAGTAAAATACAGACATTTTACGATTTACGACGATTAAATTTATAAAAATAATTTTATAAAAGTATATGAAAAGTAAAAAAGTACTGTTCACCAGGGGACTAAAAATATAAAAATGTAATATTTTGATAAATCATCTTAATACGAAAGCGTAGACATAAGAAACGTAAGAAACGGGCTTAAAACGATAAAGTTACGTCGTTTTTACTAATGAAATATTTATAAACGTTTTACTATATAATACGAATTCATAAACACAATTAGATGGATGTATCTAATATAGAACTATAATATAGTATTATTTATCAAAGTGCCTTTTGTACTTATACGACCTATATCTTGATTAGGTTGCATCGTCATGTATCGTGACGCATTATCTTTGTGATATACATTGTTTGATTGTTCAATTCACTCGAGGTGATTACATAGCTCCACTTTTTATATTTATAAGAATTATAATTTTGGGGAGAGAAACATATGAATGGTTTTTTACAAATTGGAACCAGTGTACATTTACGTGATTACTTGTTTGTTGCCTAATTAGCAAAACCCATCTGAGCCATAATCATGAACTGGCAATTACTAGTTTATGAGCGCGAATGTTATAAATAGATCTATTTAGGATTGACATCCCTGTTCGGGTGATTAGCTATCACTAGACAAACGAACGTATACCATGTCGGACATAGGATGTTGCGGGTTAGAACATCATCACGGGCAATGTTGGCAATTTATATTGCAATTCATACATGTCGAGCTTCAGTGTCATGAGCTTAGGAAAACGTAATTACATTTTATGATGTTTTGCATCTATTGCATTATCAATGAGGAAATCTTGTGGCCTACATTAAACATAAAAATAATTTCCATATAAATAACAATCTACAGCATAAAAAACATTCAATAGAATAAAATATTAAAATATATATACAAATTAAATTAAATATTATTTTACTTTATATCAACTATCAAAATGAAATATTAAATATAATTTTAGCCAATTTTAAATTACATATAAAATTAATTCATAAAAACATTATAACATAAAATATAAATAAAAATAATTTTTATTTTTTTTAAATTTTAAAAAAAAATTTTTTCAATATAATTTATTTTAACAAACATATGATTCACCCACCATTATTGTTGACGTTTTAAAGAAATATTTTTCAGGAGGTCAATAAGGCACGAGGTGCAAGGGATACATTGGTGGTTATATTTTGGATGTCACATACATAAATATTTGGTTGCATTACATTTTGAGAAACAATTGTTATGAACTAGAATCTTTGTAATATGTATTTTGAACAAGTGAAGCTACGGGCTTTTGTAACAAATACTTTGCTAAATCTAATGTATCGGTTTTAAACGACTTTTTGGTCGTTCTTATATATATCTTGTGTTATTGATCTATGATGTACCATCCCCAGACCTATATTCAGTTGCGATCCATTTTGGGGGTGTTACATACGTAGTGTAGAACATAAAATAGGCTTATATAGCGTGTGAGTACGAATTTTCAAGAGTTTTTCAATAAATTCAAAATCTTTCAAATTAATGTACTCAACACTATATAATATCCTCATTAATTAAGGGGGAGCATAAAAAATGTTCCAAATAAAGCTTGCTAATAATCAGAACATTTTTCTCCCCAAATAGTTTTCAAACATATTTGAATAAATTATATATCCAAAATATCAAGGATTTGACATTTTTGATAAGGGGAGAAAATGTGATTAAAATATATGGCTAACATATGTGATCTTAAATGACTCCTCGTGCAAGCGTCTTCCTCCTATGACAAAACATTTTAAATATCGAGCACATCTGGCCAGGGGGAGCAATTGAAAATTAAAAACTATCAAGGTACATATGTTTTTGATATAGATATCCAGAGTACCGTGGGCTGAGTTTATTCAAATGGTTTTAAGGCAAGGAGAACACTACCCAAAGACCTGACCCTGTACTTACTTGGGTATCGGAGTTTATAAGGTGGTTAAGAAAAGTATTTGTTCCCATGATCCAGGCAGTACCGGAGAGATCTACCCAGGGAATATTTTATTAGATAGAATAAGTCCTTAGGATTGATACAAAAGGCAGTAAGTGATAAAGGGATAATGCAGACATAAGACAGAGCTAGACACCTGAACAAACCCAATAAGGTGTTTACAGATAAGTCATGGTAAGCATTGAAGGGGTTGAAGAATGAAAAAGAAATGTAAGGATAAAGGGTGAAAAGAAAGAAGTCCTCCATACACTTAGGCATAAACCGGGTCAATACTGTAACATTCGTAAAACTTTTAAGGTCCGTAACCGAAAGCAAACATATGAAAATTTACTCTTTTGATTATTTTTGGAGTCACTTTATGTGTCCTATATTTTAACGCTTCTTTTTTTTATTAGAACCCTAATTATACGAAACACATGTTTTGAACCTAACGATCCTAGTTAACGTCCTAACGATCAAACGATAGCTCAAATAACATTATAACACTGTCAAAACACATGGGAAAAACATAAGTTAAACAAATCAAAACTGAATCTTTAAAAATTTACGTTTTTTTATTACTTTTTACGTATTTAACCAAATTAAACCATAATTTATACCATTTCAACTTAAACCATTTAAACAATAATTACAGTTATCTAATAATTTAACAAAAAAATCTCACGAAAACAATTACCCCTCATTGTTTTTAGTCGTTACATAACGACCATAAACACACATTGATACTATTTTTTTACACTTGTCCTCAACTTTCTTCTCACCCTACACCTCATTCTCTCTTCATGCAAATCTAGATCTTCAAAAATCTCTCATATTCTCCTTCCTTATCTCTTTAGTTCAGAAACACCAAGACATCACCATAACACCATCATTTTCAAGCAAGATCAAAGGTAAAAATCATGGTAGACTTGTATGTCTCTTGTACCAAAACTCTAAAAAAATGAGGTTTTCTTGATTTTTCTTGCATGTTTATGCATTCATTTGTAATATCTTTATAAATAAATTATTTTCTTGGTTAAACACTCTTAAATGAGTGATAATAATGTATAAAAACTTTGGTTTGTTGGTTCTTAGTTTTGATACAAGATCTATATAAGAAGAATGACCTAAAGTCTTGATTTTCAAAAAGATATGACACTTCTTGTAAGTTTTGTGTAAGAGAGCCCTTTTAATCCATGAACCCAATGAGATTTTTAGATTAAAATGATGGTTTAAACCTGTATTATATGATTGTGGGAGTTGGTTGGGTCGTTTTTGCATGATGGGTTAGTGGTTTGACTTGTTTAGTCAAAAGGAATTTTTAATCAGCCCTCTACTCTATTTTGTGTCATATTGATTTGAGCATAAGTTGATGATAAATAAATGTTTTGACATGATTCCAGAGCATAAAATCAAGTACTTTGAGTCTAGTTTCCATAAATATAAGCTTTGTAAAAATATGAGGTCGTTTGGTTAGTGAAAGTTGCAAAATGGTGAAAGGTTTCAAATCTGCCCGAAAACCTCTTTCAACCCTTGTACTAAAATGACCATAAATCATAAACCATGATGAATCTATCTTTGAAACTGATATGGGAGACACTTGTAAGAGTTATTTAGAGTCTCTCATTGGCCTAACTCATATAACCTTGATTTAGACCCTCTGATCATTAAAATACTTTTATATGTCCAGATTTTTCCATTTTTAGAGTCGGGTATAAATGGTCGGGTATAAGTCCTTGATAAATCTTGTGAAAATTCGTTGACACACCTAAAATATGGAATTTTAACCTGGAGTAGTAGCTTGGCCAGAAACATTTATTAACTTGGTCAAATAAATACTTAAAGTGACTGGAAATTCGGGAGAAATTAGTAGAAATTATGCCTTTGGATAAAAGTAACTTTGGATACAAATGTGAACACAAAACTTAACAAATGAACCTTAATATTATCCAAACATATCATATAGGATATAATTAGGTATATTTACTTGTCATAGGTTACGAGTAGAAGGTTGCGTATTCGTTTGGGTTGCCTACTTAGTGTGGTTTGCCGAGAAGTCTTATTATCATTCTAACTATAACGGTGAGTTTCACTCACATCCACTCTTCTTAACATTTTTAAGATGTTGGGTGGAAAGCATGGTGTTTTTCTATAAATTACTAATGCTCATACGTCTTTGTTTATTTAACTTTTCGAGCATAACTTTGAACTTGATTTTGAACTTGGAAAATGTGTTGAACTTAAACTTGAACTTGAACTTGATATTTATGTTGTTGTATGCTTGAACCCGCCACTACTTTTAGCTCATAAATCCCCCTTAAGGGATTGAGACGTTTAGTACATATGGATAGCCGTTATAGAGATTAGCCCCCTCCTCACTCTCATATATAACGGGTGCAAAGTACTAGGACAATAAACTTTGTGTTGCGACACTTGTCGAACTTGCAACTTATTTTAGTGTAGAGTTGCTACACTAGGTGAATAGAACTTAGAACCGAACGGCTTAATGCGTTTAAGTAGTGCCTTGCATAAACACTATAGCATACATATACATTGATTTATATTACGTTACTTTGAGTAACGAGAATTGTCTTTGAAAATTTGAATTAGTTTGGAATTCATTAGGCTTGATTTGGCAACTTGATATTGAATTAGGAACTATGTTTGGACATCTACTCATTTTTTAAGCTATATTTTGTGTACATAAATTCTGTGAGCTCACCAACTATTTTGATAGTTGACCATTTTTATCATGCTTTTCAGGTGACGTTCCTAAAATGGATACTTAGTGCTTGCATTTCAATCCTTGTCAATATGTCCACTTATTTACAAGAATCATGTCTTTTGGAAAATATTCATGTTCGAATGGAAAACAATTTATGTTGTCTTTTGTATTTTCAAACTTGTTTCTTGAAGTTGTTGTAATTCGGCCAGCTTTACTTTTATTTAACATGTATGGTGTTTTTATCTATCATCTTGTGTGAATGATTATTAATATGTCGCACTCGTGTTTCTGCTTTGACGGGGTGTAGACAAATTGGTAATCAGAGCCTATGTTATAGAGAACGCTGGTTTTTTCCAAATAAAATCCGAATATAACCAAAAATGATTTTCTTCTTCTAAAAACATCGAACATGAAACGAGTCGACTAGTCCGAGTGGTTGCATCATTAGACCTCAATTGGACATCACTTGATCAACTATGTCTAATTTAGGGAGTATCATGTAACACTGGGTATAGTCAATATTTTAAACAAGTTTAAAATCCAACTTTCCACTTTGGTCACTGAAAAGCATACTAGGAGTTATATGCATCGTATACTGTATATTTTTAGATGTCCACTACTTGAGTTTAGTACATCATGCCTATTTTGATTGATCCATTTATGTTCTGAGTTTGCTTTCACATCGGTTACTGTCATTATAGTTGTCACACTGTTCTTAAGCACATTGTTATTGCGGACACCATTACAGTCACAGTATGTTCCATAAATCGTCTTCGCGCGTTAATGATTCCGCGAGTAAGTTGCGACGTACACTTAACTACTCTTTGTAACCTTCACTGCATAAGACCTTGAGGAGGACTCGTTGATAGATTCTGAGTCAGAGCTCGAGGTGAGCGGCATGTGAACTATCTATGCACGACATGTAGAGACGTTCGTTCTTTCACTATTAGAGCTACGTCGACCTATATTTTGGTCACATCTCTATCTTATTTCATCATACTATTAAGCGAATTGTTTTGGCTACAAAAACAAGCATTCCTTGCTTGTTCGCAAACTCTGTGTTCAGTGAATCAAGATTTTGTTTCTAAGCGACCCCAAAGTTGAGTCAATTTTTCAAAAACATTAGGCCTTTTTCCAACTTCTACCTTGATTTCATGACAATTCTTTTTTGATGAGTTGTGAAGTTAGGCTTCAAGTTGCTATTTAGCTTAAGACCTTTGAAGAATTCACTCGAGGATGGGCGAGGCTTGGATGATTCGATATGGATACTCAAACAACATGGATGCAACGTGACCATACAAGATTTAAGAGCTCAAAAGCATAAATGCTGTGTTGTGTCCTTAACCCTACAATTCCTTTCTGATTAGTGTTGGCAGATACACCAATGAGGGTGTACTAATGTAGCCTACCTGCACGGTTAATTTTATGCTCTTTCAGATTATTGATTATGAAATTCCTCTTTATTATGTTATAATAAACCATTTGGATCGGTTGTGTAGATCAAGTATCAAATTTTGATTGATATTATTATCATTATCTTTTGGAAAGATTTTTGTAAAATGTTATCTGGTTATTTAATTTTTATTTATATAACGAAACTAAACCGTAAACCTCATAAAATCTTAACTAAGAAACAATTATCTTTATTGACTAATTACTTGGCAACCAAATTAATATAATATTTTCCAAAAATTTGAAACAAATTTATTAAATAATATTAATTTGTGAGAATAAAAATATAGAAATTCTTATATAAAACTTATTTTGTACACCAAAATATGTATAACCACTAAATTAGGTTAAATACTAAACAGGTTGAATTTAAATTTGTAAAAGTACATCTATCTATGTTTGATTCTTCATTTAAACACTTCGTTCAAAAGTGCTATATTCAACCTTAACCGAGTTGAAAATTTCTAAACATGTTCATTCTTTAACTATATTTGTTGTGAATAATGTATATAACTGATGTAGGTACGGTTTTGTCCGATTTTTAATAAGTGAATTTTATGTAAATTGTAGAATTATATGGCGGGAAGAAAGCACAAGTAGAAACACTAGATGATCTGCCAACAACACCAAACCCTCCCACGAAATCAACAGATAAGTGACTCGACCTTAACACGGCGTTGTTGCCAAATCTGCTAACTCAACTTGTTCAAGCCCTCAGAGGAAACCGAGGAAATCAAAGAGAGGTCACCCAAAGCTGCAATATCAAGACATTCAGAGCTTCTGGTGCCAAGGAATTCTTTGGCACAGAAGGTGCAGTTGGTTTACTAACCTGGTTTGAAAGCATTAAGTTTGTGCTCCACATCACTAAGTGAGAGCCAAGTCGAATTCGCATCTAGTATGCTACAAGGATGCGCTTTAACATGGTGGAATACCCTTGTTCAAACTCGAGGACGGGCAGCTGCTATAGCCCAACCTTAGGAAGATTTTAAGAAGCTGCTGATGGAAGGAATATTATCCTGATGATGAAATTCAAAGCTTGAAACAAATTTGGAATCATAAGATTGTTGGTTAAAAATTGACGAGTTAAACAGCTAGATTTTCATGTTGCGGTAAGGTTGGTGCCACACATGGTTACCCCAAAGAACCAGCGTGTTAATTGCTACATTCGAGGTCTGGCTCCCGAGATCAAAGCACATGTTACTTCATCCAAACCTACTACTATTCAGAGTGCTGTTAGTATGGCCAACCATTTGACCACTGATGGTATTAAGGATGGGACTTTTAAGAAACAGGAAAATGCTAGAAACAAGAAGAGGTTGAATGATCAGAACAAGAATCAAGGAAGATATGATAGGAACAAAAGATAAAGAATTAGAAGGAACTTTGCTTAGACTGCTCTATAGCAAGATCAAGGGAAACGTCAGTATACTAGTCAACATCCGAAGAGTGCAAAATGCAACTTCCATCATTCTGGTAACTGCCCTGTGTGTGGTCGATGTAACCAAGTGGGCCACTTTACTCGATACTGTACGGTAGAGCTACTAATGATAGACCAAGATGAATTTGTTTTAAGTGTGAAAACCCTAACCACTTTAGAAGGAATTGCCCAAGGATGAACCGAGTCACTACCATAGGAGGAAATCGCCTAAACCCCATGTTAGCAGTTAAAGGAAACCCCAACCCAGGGAATAATAGGAATCTGGAGCATGAGGTGAGAGCCCCTTTTTTTTGCCCTAGGGAGTTTTGAAGCTCTACTAAGACCCGAACGTTGTGACGGGTAGAATTTCTCTAACGATCATTTCGCTAAACAATTTTTTTATTCTGTGCGTAGATTATAGCGTTAATATCTACCAACTTCTTGCAGAAATGATTAACATGAAACCTAGTGTCATAATCCCCGGTTATGAGATTGAAATAGCTAGCGGCCATAAAGTAGTAACCAATATGATTGTTTGGGGTTGTAGACTTGAACTAGAAGGTCATACATTTATCATCGATTTGATTCTTTTTGGTCATGGTAGTTTCAACATGATCGTAGGAATGGATTGGTTGTCAAAGCTTAGGGCAAAGATAGTTTGCTTTGAGAAAATAGTCCAGATTTCGTTAGCCAACGAAGAGAATTTGGAAGTTCATAAAGAACGTCCCGAAAGGAATCTGAAACAGTTGAAGACCATAAAAGTAAACGAGCCAAAACTTGAAGACATCCTTGTTGGATGTGATTTCCCTGGCGTGTTTCCGGAAGATTTATCGGGTTTACCCCCATCTAGCGAAGTTGAGTTTCGCATAGATCTTATTCCTGGAGTTATGCATGTTGCAAAATCACCTTATCGTTTGGCACCTATAGAAATGCAAGAACTGTCCAACCAACTTAAGGGCTCCAAGAAAAACGTTGTATACGACCTAGTTCTTCACCCTGGGGAACGCCAGTGTTATTCGTGACAAAGAAGGATGGTTCGTTCCGCATGTGTATAGACTATCGAGAGCTGAACAAGCTAACTATCAAGAACCGCTACCCTCTTCCCAGATCGATGACCTGTTCGATCAACTGCAAGGGTCACGGTATTTTTTGAAAATAGATCTTTGATCCGGCTATCATCAGTTGAGAGTACGCGAAGAAGATATTCCCAAAACTGCATTCAGGACGAGGTACGGGCATTTTGAGTTCATGGTCATGCCCTTCGGTCTGACTAATGCTCCCGCGGTGTTCATGGATCTTATGAACCGCATATGTAGGTCGTATCTTGACAAGTTTATCATTGTCTTTATTGACGATATCTTAATCTATTCAAAGTCCAAGCAGGAGCATGAAGTTTACCTAAAATTGAAATTGGAGTTGCTTAAAAAGGAGAAATTGTTTGAGAAATTTTCTAAGTACGAATTCTAGATACAAGAGGTTCATTTTCTCGGTCATGTAGTAAATAGTGAAGGTATACATGTGGATCCCAGCAAAATCAAAGCAGTGAAAAATTGGAAACCCTAGAAGACCCCAACCGAGATTCGTTCATTCTTAGGATTGGCAGGATATTATAGGCGATTTATCATAAATTTCTTAAAGATTGCAAAACCTCTCACCCTGTTGACTCAGAAAAACAAGAAGTTCGAGTGGGGTGATGAGCAGGAGATCGCTTTTCAGACATTAAAGGACATGTTGTGTGATGCCCCGATTCTGGCACTTTGACCCGAAGGTTTGGATGATTTTGTAGTTTACTGTGACACATCGAACCAAGGTTTTGGTTGTGTTTTAATGCAGAGGAACAAGGTAATTGCATACGCATCCAGACAATTCAAAATCCATGAGAAAAACTACACCGATTCTGTCATTTAAAGGACATGTTGGAGTGATGCCCCGATTCTAGCACTTCCCGAAGGTTCGGATGATTTTGTAGTTTACTGTGACACATCGAACCAAGGTTTTGGTTATGTTTTAATGCAGAGGAACAAGGTAATTGCATACGCATCCAGACAACTCAAAATCCATGAGAAAAACTACACCACTTATGATTTAGAGTTGGGCGCAATAGTATTTGCTCTCAAAACCTGGAGACACTATTTGTATGGAACAAAGAGTGTTATCTACACTGATCATAAAAGCCTTCAACACATTTTTGATCAAAAATTAAAACAGCGTCAGAGATAAGGATGGAAACTTTTCAAGCGATTATGACACGAGATTCGCTACCGACCCAGGTAAAAGTGTAACACCCCCAAAATGGTCACAAGACAACGCGAATAAGGATTCCGAGGGCGTGTTACTACTGATCAACAACACAAGATATATTTAAGAACGACACAAAAAGTCGTTAAATTGATACATTGGATTTAATTAAATAAGACATAATACAAAAGCATAAAGCTTACCATGTCATATTTTAATAATTAGACAAAAGACCATCAACAATACATTTCCAAAATATGATGCACAAAAATCTTTAAGTGTGTCAAATCCAAAATGTAATCCAATGCATCCTTGGCACCCTTCGTGCCTATTGACGCGCCTGAAAACATTGCTTAAAACGTCAACAAAAATGTGTGAATATCATAGTTTTAATGTATTTAAATTTATGCAGGACCGCAAGATTTCCCTGATGTTACTACATAAGCCAACAGATCACAAAACACTGAATTACTGTTACAACTAAGCTCAATGACCCTGAAAGCTCAACCTTTATTGCTATTTTAGCAGTTATTTTGCCCGTACAGATGTTGTAACCCGCAACATCCAAGTCTGACATGGTCAACGTTCGTTCCCGGTGATAGCTAATCACCCAAACGGGGAGGTTAATCCCAATAGATCTATTTATAACATTCGCGCTCACATAATGCAATTAACAACTACATCTATGCAATTGACAGTTCATGATAATGGGCTCAGGAGGGTTATCGCTACTTAGGCAAACACATAATCAATATACTTTAAACACTTGCGTCCAATTTATAAAACAAAGCATGTTTTCACCCCAAATAATAGTAAATCAGTAAAACTGTAAAAAGTGTGGGGCTATGAACTCACCTCAAGTGAGTGATCTGATAATTTATATCAAGTGTGGGAATGCTTCACGATTATTCCCGAATGCAACCTAATTAAATATAGGTCGTATAAGTACCGAGTACTTATATTAATAACATTGAATATAATCTTATAGTTGTTACATCGTACTATCGTTCGGGCTATCATAATTAAAGAGGTCATGACATGACGTACGAGGAGTTAGGACACTTTAAATCGTAAATCCAACAACTCGTCGATACGCCATCCGAAGAGGCCTCATTATGAAACTCCCTAGTATTATAGCACTTTGATAACCACGTAATATTCTATATAGCATAATCACCGACTAATCGTTTTAGTAAAATAATATTTATAAAGTGAAAACGTTTATAAATATACTTTTTGTAAAAATGACCTAACTTGGTCGATTTAAGTCCGTTGCTCGCGTTTCTTACGCCCACGTCTTCGTAGTAAGACGAGTGATCAATATATTATATTTTCAAGTTTTTAAGATTCTGCGATGAATAGTGTTTTTACTGTTCACAACAGCTAGTTTAGTCGTTTTAGGTTTTAATTAGCGTAAACTTGTAATCGTAATAACTTATTCGTTTTAATCCCGATTTTAGTGATTCCTTCGAGTACGTCTTTGTTATTAAAAGATGTATTATATTTTATAAAGATAAGTCCACTGATGAATAGTGCTTTTTACTGTTCATAGTTTATAAAATTACTTTTATAAACTTTAATTATCGTAAACGTCGTAGTTTATTCGTTATAGTTCCGTTTTTAGCGATTCTTTCGAGTACGATCTCGTAATTAAAAGTTATATCATATTTTAGATGTTTTAAAAATATTAGTTTCTGTAATGAATAGTAACTTTTATAAAAATAGTTTTATAAAAGTATTTATAGTCGTAAACTCGTAATTAACGTATCTTTTTCGTTATAAATCGGTTTTTCGAGTTTCTTATCATTTTGGAATCATCACGAGACGTATTATTATTATTTTATGTCAAACTTACTGTATGAATTCGGATTTAAAACAGCCCCTAAGTATTTATGTGTATAACTTTATAAAAACCTTGTTTTATGTATTAATTAGTTTAGTAGTTTAATATAGAAACCCTAATAACTATTTTTAACACATGTGCTACTTATAATAATGTCCAAGATCATCCATAGTCCTTATAAATTCATTGTAACAAGTTTAACAATTTACTTTCCATTATTTTCATATGTGAAGATTAAATAATAAATAAAAGTATGAAGGGAATTAAAAGACCTTAGAATGATGTATGAGATAGTGAAAATAATGCTAAACCCGTGTTTTTAGACTTAAAAACCCAAGCTTCAAGCTATAAACCTTAGCTTGGTTTGAAACCCTAATCTTCCCTTTTCCTACCATAATACTTGCAATGATGATTCCAAGGCTAGCAACACTTTAGGTGTGCCTTAGGATTAGATAGTGAAAGGTTGTATGATTGTAGAAAATTTGTATGGTTTGTTTAGGGTGCTAAATTGGAGCCGGGGTTTGGGCTTAAAAGGAGAGAAATACAGAAATTTGTTTGTTAAGTGTAAAGAGTGTTTTACTTCACATATGAGTGCTTGTATTTATAGGAGAAGGTATTAGATATTTGTTAGTTGCTTAGTTTGACTAGAAATTCAAAACGGGGGGGGGGGGGTGTGCCGTGGGTTCAAGGGGACAAGAAAGGAGGGAACCAAGGGCTTAAAGTCTTGGTCTCTTGGTTCCTTCTAATGGGAATCATCCCATTAAAGTAAGGAGGGTGTTTCCTAGCTTATTTCTTTTATACTTAGTTAATATACTTGTGTAATTATTAAAAGAAAATGTGTAAGTAAACTTTTATAAAATGTAAAGTATAGTTTTTATATAAATGTTTACTTGTAATGTCTTGGTATTTTGTAAAATATTTGTTATCTTGTATAATCATATGAGATGTGTATAAATATATACATATGCATAAAGTTTTTATAAACTTCGATCATTGTATATAAACGTAGGTATTTGTTGAAGCGTATATTGATTTTTAGGGTTTTCGGGTAAACCTAATTGTCATTTATCGCGAAACGTAAACACTTTCACGTATCTGATAAAGTAACTTGTGAAACGTTAATAATTATTCTCAAAATAATTGCTTAACCCTTGTTTGATGTAAACAATAATTCACTTAATGCCTGTTTACGTTAACTGATCATTTTTAGCTTACGCGATTTAACTTAACGATTTCCATTAAAAACAAACGCGTACAATACTAAAAATAAATAGTGACTTTATTAACGTCATACATTATCCTAAAACACGAGGTGTTATAGTCTCCCCCGGTTAGCTGAGCCTTGTCCTCAAGGCTTTAAGACGCAGCACTTGATGACGGCCCGGTCTTTGAGAACAAATGAGGGTATTTCTTCCGGAATTGATCTTCGCGTTCCCATGTAAACTCTGGACCTCTCTTGGAGTTCCATCGAACCTTGACTAATATGATACGGCTTCGCTTCAACCGTTTAACTTCACGATCTGTGATCTCTATAGGTTCCTTGACAAACTGAAGCTTGTCATCAAAAATGAAGTCCGTCCAACGGAACGGCTAAGGGTTCGTTGGCATGACACTTCTTTAAGTTGGACACGTGAAATGTATTATGAACTCTGCTCAGCTCCTCAGGAAGCTCGAGCTTGTAAGCAACGTCTCCAACCCTTTTTATTACCTTGAAGGGTCCAACAAACCTGGGATTTAATTTCCCCCGTTTGCCAAAACGTACTACCCCTTTCCAAGGCAAAACCTTGAGCATCACTTTATCTCTAACCTCAAACTCCATCGGCTTACGCTTCAAATCAGCATAGCTCTTTTGCCTATCACGAGCGGCTTGCATCCTTTGCTTAACTTGAATGATTTTCTCGGTCGTCTCTTGAACTATCTCTGGACCGGTGAGTTGAACTTCTCCAACCTCAGCCCAACAAACAGGCGAACGACATTTTCTACCGTAAAGTGCCTCAAAGGGTGCAGCCTTAATGCTAGCATGATAACTATTATTGTATGAAAACTCGACTAATGGCAAATGTTTAACCCAACCATTAGCACGAAGCATATCTTCGAGAGTTTGAATGGTTCTCTCGCTTTGTCCGTCAGTTTGCGGATGATATGCCGTACTCATATCTGTTGGGAATAAATCTTCATATGACTTAATACTGCCAACAGTACTAAAGGGGTTAGTACTGCCAGCACAAGGTT